>WJEZ01002113.1:0-14568 GCA_009869925.1 Thalassaphorura encarpata | reverse complement strand
AATTTTAGTTTACTCGTCATCATCCTCCAATTGTTCGGCCATGGCAGATTCGATGAATCTCTTGTAAGTTGCCATAAACTTGGCAATGAATTCCTCCAGATGAAAAATCACTTTTGATCCTTTGGAAGATCTCCATTGGCATCGAGCAGCCTCAGCGCAGATTTCCGGCTTGAGCTGATTATCACAATTTCTAACCAATTCTTTCAGCAGACCCTTGAAAATCAAATCAGGGGGAATGCAGTGGCTCAAGAGTTCGTAGATTCTGTCACGGACGGCAAGTAATTTGGTTGGAGATTGCTCGTTGACAATTTGAAATGCTGTATCTCTTAAATATTGTTCCCAGTCAGGGGCTAGACAAAAACGAGAAAATATCATTATCATTTCCACTAAAAAATTAATATGATATGAGCTTATCTAACCAGCAATTGTTTGCCCTTCTGCAAATGGATATTGTTCGGCGCGACAGGCTTCCATCATCAAAATAGCTCGACGCAGGTTTCCTTGAGATGCGTCAGCAATGCGATCAGCCAAAGACACTGGAAGAACTAAATTCTCCTTCTTCGCCACATTCTAGACAAGGATAATCAAAACCCAGGCAATTAAAACTGATGTGATGTCTAGTGTTGAATCTAGGGAAATGACTATGCCACTAAATAAAACTAAACATTATTTATTTCACGAACCATTAACACTGTCACAATTTGCTTGGACGTTGGAGCCGGAACTCGAACAAGGAGACAACGACTTTGAATCGCAGGAGTGACGCGAGAAGTGGACAAGGCACAGAGAATCAATCGGCAAGCCGAAATGTACTTTTCCATTGTTCGACGCAGAGCATCTTGTGCGTCCTTAGTCAATCGATCTACTTCTTGTAGAACGATAACTGCATGCAAGAAAGATTTTTGTTATTCCCAACACTAACTATTACTCAAAAGTCTGACTCTGAAATTCACCTTTGAATGGATGTTGATCCAACGGATGAGTTTCAGCAACATTTTTAATCAGCTCTTGAATCACGACTCTGTCGTATATTCCCACATCACTCGGATTCACTTCAATATGGTAATTACTTGAGTATGTGGATATTTCAATTTTCTTCTTGGAAGCAGTCTAAAAGAAACACAATGAATACAGTACATTAATTCGTGTTGAACACGAATTTCCCTTGGATGGATAACCAGATCACAAATCGTCATTTACCTCAAATGTTTGCCTCTGAATTCGCACACGATCTACCCCAGATCCGTATAATTCTCGAAGAAGACAAGAAATCCGAGTTCGTTTTCCAGCTCCGGATGGACTCGTAGACCAATAAATGAGGAAAATCTCCACATTGAACCTATGAAAGGTGTACATAACGATACAATGAACTTTTACTATTATTCGCGATTTTCACCATCATAGCATAGCATAGTATGTGATTGTGCGATGAGTTGAACTCATTATTAAATTTTTAGCATTTTTAATTGCTATAAACTCTATGCACTTAACGATTTTGTATTTTTGGCCACAGTAATTTAGAATTAACTGGATGAAATGAGTAATGTCAATGTTACCAATTGTTTCAAATTCTTTGCAGACTCCTTGTGGTAATTCAAATCCTCGAGACTCTTAGGTCTGTACTTGTCTACCCAGAGTGACATGTTGGTATTTTTAGCATTTTTAATTGCTATGATCCTATGCACTTAACGATTTTGTATTTTTGGCCACAGTAATTTAGAATTAACTGGACGAAATGAGTAATGAGTATGTTAATGTTACCAATTGTTTCAAATTCTTTGCAGACTCCTTGTGGTAATTCAAATCCTCGAGACTCTTAGGTCTGTACTTGTCTACCCAGAGTGACATGTTGGCTTTCAGTACGTAGCAAGTCAAAGGTCAAACATTCAATACTTTGTGAAACTTGAGGAAATTTTATTTTTTAATTAGAAATTTTCTTTTCTTTCTTTACGAAATGAATTTCGGAAATGGATGGAGCGGGATCCTTCCTTTGGCGCGGAAAAGCTCAAGATGCCAAAAACCATAAAGAAACTTAAATGCAACTGGATTTCGATTAAGCTAGAATCAGGCGTTAATTATACGGCACTTAATTAAATGTATCTGATATAACCAGCTGATCGAAAAAAACCAGACAAAAACTCACACTAACTCTGCTAATGAACTATTTATTTTCTATTCCACTGTACTGTAGTAGTATAATATTGAAAACATCGATAAGCTTAATTTGGAATTATTTTTAAGTCCGAATAAAAAAGTCAGTTTCAGAACAAAAGACTACAGACAAAGACAGACAGCATCAATTTGACTTGAATTAAACTGACAAATGTAAGCTGGTTCATTTTGTTTGAGATTCTTTTCGTGGGCGTCCTCTTCCCCTCTTGTCTGGGTCTTGGTTCGGTTGTTTTCTTTTAGAAGCCTTATTCTTCGTCTTCTTGGTGGTGACAACCGGTAGTCTGGACCTCGGCGGTATGTATACAACATGTTGCGACGGTGGCGGTGAGGGTGATGTAGCTCTGGTAGTTGCAAACGATGGTGTGTCCGGAATCTGACCCACAAATGCCTTAAGAACTTCGTAGAGAACAGGGAATCGTTGAAGAGATGGCCGAACCAAGTAGAGAAATTCGCCCGAAGAAAGAAGTCCATCAGTTAATAACTTCATGGAGCGTAAAATGTTGTTGTTTACTTGGGGATGGTCATTCAAGGCCTCCTTAAGATTTTCAAAGAAACTGACACTGTGATCTTGATTATGATCATTTTTATCTCCGTCCTCATTTCCTACAGCTGGAGGAGGGGATGTATCCTTGATGTAAAACGATTGCCCATCACTCGTACTCACAAAGTTTGGAGTAGTCACATTCAAGTCATCAGCACATCCTTGTTTGCTTGACCTTCTTGGCAAGAATTTTAAGAACTGTTGTAACAAATCAGTATGATTCCTTAATAGAGTCGAAACTTGATCAAACATCTGCAGTTCTGCCCAGTACAGTGGGAAATTTGGGAAAGCTTTTGTAGGATTGTATTTCATGAAGATATCTACTTTGTGGAATTTGTTAACAATTTCAAAAAATTCTTTGCCAAATCCTCGTGCCTTGACCGCTTCGATAAAATTAACTGCTTCTACGGCCTCCATTCTTGACATGACCCTTAGCGGTACTGCTGGGCTGATACGATGGTCAAGGCCAATGTTTATTCTGGACGGCCGAATGATTCTGCTAATTCAAATACCATTCATTTCTCCCGCCGTAAAATCTCAAGGACACAATATTCCTGAAATTGCATTAGACGAGACAAAGACGAAACATGACAAAATCATATAATTTTAATATTATTGTTTGATTTATGAAAATGTAATTTTATATTATGAATAACGATTTAGTTCAAATATTGGAATGCAGTTAAGGTCCCCCAGGTGGTCAGAAAGGAAATCATAAAACTAGACCCACGATTTCTTTCTCACTCTCATTTCATCTCGTTAGTCATCACAAGAAAACTACCAAGCTCGTAACTGTCATCATTAACTCTGATTTTTAGAGGATTTTCTTGCTAATTTGCGTCTGGAGAGTAATGAATTTTATAAAAATAGACGTTAGCCAGCCCTTTGCCTCAAAATAACTTCCTTCACTTTCTAGGCCTTCATATACGCATCAGTTCGTACAGGTATTTTCTATTTCGTTCAGTCTCGATTTCCATTTCTCTTCAAAGTTTTTTTACGACATTGTGAACCGAGACACGGACACGGGGTGTCCGGGGCGTGTTATATTCTGGTCATAAAATATGTTTCCGAGTTTCTTTGGCGCAGTATTTTTCGCCTGACTATTATTACATATTCCACGATTACGAGTGTTCAAGAAAATGTTAACGATCCTACCCGCCTTTCTCATGTTTGTATTTTATTCCAGTGACAAGAATTGGAGCACCACAAACAAGATTTGTTTTTGCGGGCGTGTTAATGAGTGAGGGTGTAGTAGCTTTACATCCTAAACTACAAATGAGATATCTTTGTTGTATTCCGAAGAAAACTTAGGTGCATTTACAGTCAAATAAATCTTGCTAAATTAGTCTAACACAAAATACTTTTTTTGAAACCTTTCCGCCCCGTCCACGCGTAATTGGGTCTAATCAGTTCATCTGGGTTAACAAACCTTGAACCTTGTTCAAATCTACAGCGAAATCGTGTAATACATTTATGTGTTTAGCTCAAATTTTGTATTACATTGTGGATTTTGTATTTATTTTAATAGTATTTTTGTTACATGACATGACATGTTAGGATATCCTCGCAAAACTTGTTGAGACTTTGTTTCAAGGAGATTTTAATAATAGGTTGCATCTAGCTACTGTTGTCCAATTATTTCTTAGGCACCGTGCACTCAACTGTTAAAATCTGGTTTTTCTCAACCTGAGCTTCTCCGTCGTCTCATTTTATTTTATTTTACAAAATGACATCAGAGAGGATGGAAATTTCAATTGTTTTAGATCTTATTTTGTAAATAATTGTATCCTGTGCAGGTGCTACTTCTCTGTCGACTTGTTTGAGGTGCAATACCGAATCTGTTGGGCATTTCCGGCGGTATCGTAATATCTTAAGGGTGCATTTATGGGCCAATAAATCATTTGAATGCTTCTTGTGATTCTTGATCGTCTCGCCTAATAGCATAATTGTCCAAAGTCAAGTGTATTTGTGAAACACATGCATTTTAATTGGTATCAACTCCGCATTGCCATTCATATCTGGGAAGTCAGAATGATAATATTTTTTCATATATCCAATTAGAGGCTCCGGTACATAAAATTGCATGGATGTGAATATCGCACGCTCCCGTGCATCATAAAAACGACGCAATGCAATATGGAGGCAGTGGCATGGCAGTGAATATTATTTAGCATATGCATTGGGATTTTTAGAAGGCAAACTCGTTTTTGAGGCCATTGGTTTTATACGTGTAGGGATGGGAGAAATAATTATGCGAGTTTGCATTCGTACTACGACTACAACTACGGCATTCCAGTTCGCTGCCAAAAAGCCCAACAACACAACAAAACCACAACACGACCTGATCACATGAATAAGGGATTTGCACATTTGCAGATCTCCTCTCCATCATAATGATAGGATATGCATGTATAGCTGTAGCCAATCCTACCCCAAGTCTTTGTCTTCTCGAATGATCATTAATTTATTGAAAAATTGTGCATGCGGTTGACAGAAATGGACAGCAAAAAAGTAAACAAGATCTGACCATTACTACTTACTAATATATTACAATAGAATGGATCAAGTTTTGCTGATTTGCACTTAGGGTGAGGGCGAAGGCGAATATTATGGATTTGACAATTTGTATGACCCATGTCAATCAAGCTTAAATTTGCAATAATTCCATGTACTTAATATATGAGCAGAGTTGCACCTGGTTTGGACTATGGGTGTCAATTTTTCCGTTTTACACATTGATGTGGCTCGTGGGGAACAGGTAAGAGGTAAACTCTAATATATTATTCTAATATGTTGATTTCCGGGCTCATTCACAGAAATTCAATTGAATATCAATCAAATTAATTGAATGCATTCACCTGGGCACATACAACTGCGCTCGTGCTTAGACAATTGACAATTACAATTATACTTTATTCAAGAATTAGTCATCATAATATCCCATAGTCAGTCCACTCTGCTCCTACTTGGCTAAAGCTCTCACAAACAAGTGGTTTTCTTTCATCCATCCCAGAGAACTGCATTGGATGAACTCGGTTTCATCGAATTCTAGTTAATTCCAGTCCAGCGGTTCATGGTTTAATGCGTTCTTATCACCCCAGTGCCGGGCTTTTCTTCTTCCATGTTATGATTGATGTATTTTGGAAATATTTTTACTGATTCGTGATCTAATATGCGAAGAGTATTAATAATTTCAGAATAATACTGACATCATTTAGGCGCATAACTTAAGTGTACATTACAACAACTTACATTTGCAATATTTTTTCAAAGTTTGGCATTGTAAGGGTGAACAAAGGATAAAATACTTCGCAAGAACTTCGCCCGAACTTGCTTGTTCAGTCATGCCGATTTTTGCTGGCGTCAGACTAGACCTAGACTAAACACCCTTTTTCTCGTCGGTGATGAAACTGAAAGGGTTGAAGACTTTGGAATTTCAGACAGACAAACACTTTTACGAGACGCACAAAAAAATTAAAACCATAAAATCAAATTGCGTAGTGAATCTTTTTTCACGATGTTTTTCTGCGTTCGGGTCCATTTTTAGTATTTGGTTTGTTCAATTTTCGTCACGCTCCATGACAAGTCTTTTCCCTTCATGGCAATGGGAGTAGTAAAAGCAAACGTAAAATCATGCGGAAGATGAGAAAGAAAAACTAATAAAATGAAGACGCATGGATACTTAAACCTGGGATTGCAGTTGTTCCCCCCACACCAAAACAAAAACAACAACATCATCGTAAAATTCGTGCAGATGGTTGACTGACTAGCTGTGAATAATTCTATTTGACTGAATATTTAACATACGAGCAAATTTGAGTCGAAAACTCAAACGCCGAAGCTTCCATTATTTTATAAAATTCTCTGTTATCTCTAATCATAAGGAGCGTATCATCATACTTTATTAAAAAACACTCAATTCCAGAAAGGAGTATGAAATCAATATTCCTATTTGGAATTCATCAAATCTACTTAATTGGAGTCATTTCATTTCATGCCTTCGACTGGCTGCAGGCGTAATATTAAAATTTCCAGGAAAATCTCACAGCCTCCATACATAACCACTCATCTCTTCGAATTCCAAATTCCAATCTCCAGCAGAAGCATTCCACTGAGTTTTAAAGATCTGATACTTGGCAGTTAGGTTAAAATATGACCCCATCCGATCTATTTCTAATTTAAGGAAAATGTGGAGGAGTTATAATTAAAACATTAACATATTGTGCGGAAATCGGAAGCAAAGTGAAAGTATTTGCAATGAAAACAAATTAGCCTAGAATTTTGTCGGATTTGCACAGTTAGTGTATTACATCCGAAGAAGAATCTCTAATAGATTTCTAAAATTAAATTTTTTTTATTAATCTTCCTAAACTCATGCATTTAAATCCAGTAGCCGAAATTTATGAACTCTTCAAGAATTGGAATAACATGATTCGCACAGCGGGGTTGCGTTGCGTTAGTGGATTTGGTCTTCTTTCTATTCTGAGGATGCGTTTTAGCAAAGCAAGGCAAAGGCAAAGGAGTTTGCGATGCAGTTGAGTTGCAATTCACATGAAGGAAAGTGAAGAACTAGAATGGTTATTTCGCAACCACTTCCCGCTCCTACCTTCAGTTGGCATTTGGCTCTGGTCTAGGTTACACTGTTTTTGCAACTTTTCTTTGACGACATAAACACACGCGCTCCGCTGGTATGCATTGTGCAAAACTGCAAAACAATACTGTGATTTCAAATTTAATTTAAAGACTAAACATTATAAATAACATTGGAGTAAGTAATTAGTGCAAGTGCACAAACAACTGTGGAAAACTATTCTTGTCATGTGTTATCAGAATCATTTCTTTAATATTTGACAAAAATGCTCCGAAAATCTGAACCTGATCTACACATTTTTGCGTAAGTGCTAATTTAAGCATCAGCGCTAATTAAAGGAATCCGAAGAACTTCTTAATTCAAATAATTTGCTGATTAACTTAATTGTGCGTAATTACGGAAGCCAGGTAAGGAAGGGCGAAAGGGTTAATTCAATTAATTAGGACTAGGGTAGGCTTTAGGCTTCTCGCATGTACGGGCCGGCCGTTGAGTTATTGATGTTAGGAGTCATACTTTGCCATACTTGATTAATTTATTGGTTGTCTAATTGATGGATTCATGAAACCGGTCTGGTCAATTCAAACTTGCCGACATATGTACAAGGGGCAATTAAAATCAATGAACAAGGTCAATTAATTGGTGTATAATTGAATTCCTTACCTCCACTGGCACATTTAATTGAGTTAGTGAGGTGGATTGACAATATTTCTGGAAATTCTCAAATATTCAACTCAATTCAAAATAATAGTAGTACAGTACAAGTAGCTGTGTGCAAGATTATTCAAGAAAGAAGGCTTTAATTTTTTCAATATGTCAACACGAAAATGTTATTATCCATCTTTTACGTACGTTAGTACTGGTATTAAGGATGAGATGTGTTGAGTGACAGAGGAAGGAAATGATAGGGGAGGCATATAATTTTAATTTATCAACGTCAATGTGTTGTTGTTTTGTAAAACACGTTCCTTTAGTTTATAATGAATGGAAGGTCAGTAACAGCAATACCAAAGGAAGGCTCGTCCCGCACTTGTACAGTATAATTGCACAATTCGCATTTCCCATCCATTCAGCTCAGCCAAGTTGGGATCTTAGTTCTATGTCCTGAATAAGAGAATTTTTATCTTGTACTTTGGACTCCATGAAATGGAATGGAGTAGAATGAAAAATGGATATTGCAAATCCTAGTGCATATTCATGCATAGCATGTCTTCGTTTTAGGCTGAAGTTGTATACGTAACGCAGTGTAGGGTCCAATCATGCAAAAATAAAAAAATAGTAAATGAAGTGTGCAAGTGCAATGCAATGCAATGCAATCTAAAAAACCTGTCGTCTTTTTGGCTTGGATAACTCTCGTTGGCATGTTTCACTCCAAATTAAATCACTTGGCGCTATAGGGGAATAAATAACTCCGAATCGTGTGAGTCTCGTCTCAGCTGAGCTTGAGTTTTTTTTTCGGCTAGGGTTAAGATAAATTATTTCATGGACAACTCAACGACGGATCGTCCCAATTCTAAAAAACTCAAGGGATTACTTTCTGCATGCATACATGAGTGTTCCGTTTTCCTTTGCTCTAGGCTATTAATAGACTACAATTCTGAATTAGTGAGAGAGTGCAAATTCAAAGTTTTGAAGATGTTTTCCTATTTAACTGTCATTTGCAACAAGATTCGCCATGAATTGTTTAACAAATTATCTGCTGATGCCACTACCACTCTCAACAATACTCAATATCAGATACCGGGATTCATCCGTCTGAGTTTATGGTGCAGATGAGGTTAGACGATTTGAGCATTTTAATCAAGTGTCACTTGTAAGAGAGATTACTTTGTCTTTGCTTGCGAATTCTTGGTCTATCCTATGTTTAATTTATGTGTATTCTGGCATGTATGGAAAGCGAAAGGAAAAGCGGGAAATTTCTCATAAATATTTAACCCGTTTACCACTACCCTCTAAATAATGAATTCATGTTGTTTCCTATCATCCATTGAGTTGTAAGGAAGTCACAATTGCGAATTGCGAATTTGGTTGAGTTGAGGCAAATTCAGAGTGGGTTTTCCTGTTAGCCAAAATGCCCGCAAATGAATTTGATTGACAATCGAATTTTCAGACCTTAAACAGGAAGTCGATGTAAAAGCAAGGAGGAATCAAATCATAGGACTAGACTAGGACTCCTACACTTCGTGTTACACAATGTTCCGTCAGATTTTGTTCTCTCAAAGATGAGATCGAAGTTTCTTGTTGCTACTGCTACTATGGTTTAGCCGGCCAGACCAACCTGTCTGAAGTCTTGTCACTTTTCAAATTCAACAAGCATTTGCTTTAGCTATTTCGGCTTGAGCGTATCAAAGCAAAAGACAGAAAAGCCCAGGGCGTATAGATGAAAGCATAGGTAGCAAAACATGAGTAAAAGGTCAAAATCCGCTTTCGTTTTCCTGGAGCGAGTGGCCCAATTTTATCTCGGGACAAGAACAGGACAGCAAAGGTTTTTGGCCTTTCATCTTTTGAAAGATACAGACTACAGACTGCCTACTACGCTAAGCCACTTTTGGCAGTTCAACTCTACTAGATCTGAAAAGTATGACCATATTTTGATTAATTTTAAAATAAAAATGCCTAAACACGGCAAGGGTTGGCTGAGAGGCTTTTAAAATCTTTTCTAAGAACGTACTTATGCTCAAGTATACATTTCAAACAGTACTTGAGCCTGAACCCAGGTAGTACTAGAGTACTTTTACTGTTTTTACTTCCTTCTATACTTTTACTTTTATAGGACACTTGAGGTGAAAGCGACAAAAGCACACTGAGATTGAGATTTGAAGGAAAGGAAACGCGTTGAATCATGAGTATGAGTATCACCTTTGCTCCGATTCAAAGAGTTCATTTCACACATTTTCTTTGAATGTGAGCCTGAACCCAGGTAGTACTAGAGTACTTTTACTGTTTTTACTTCCTTCTATACTTTTACTTTTATAGGACACTTGAGAAGAAAGCGACAAAAGCACGATGAGACGGAGATTGAGATTTGAAGGAAAGGAAACGCGTTGAATCATGAGTATCACCTTTGCTCCGATTCAAAGAGTTCATTTCACACATTTTCTTTGAATGAGAACCCCCATGTCCACCAAAACAAAACCCCGAAATCGTTCAAGTGGTGAGAAATAGTAAAGCTCCTAATTTGAGACCAGCATCACGCACACGGTGTTTAGTCACGACGACAATAGGGCCAGGCCCCCTCCAGACATAAAACCCGCAAATGGGCCAGGCCAGAACCCCTCCAGACATAAAACCCGCAAATAAACTTTTTCCCTTGAATGGAACAGGAAGCTAATTTCTGGCCTTTTCTTTCTTTCGTCTTGTCCTAACACCATGACAAGTGTAGAAAGTAGGGGAAACAAAGAAAAGCCCATGCTCTTGAATCCTAGGCCAATGGGGTGCAAAAAATGTGCAATCGATCGCTACTCCGTCCTAGCTGATGCTGAGGTAACATTTTGAGCGTGAGATTATTTCTGAGCAGGGGTGAGAACGTATATTTTTATTTTCTTCTGGAGAACGGGGTTTCTGCGATTATGTAATTTTGAGCTAAGGTGCAATGCTGAAGCTTGAAGCAGGAACAAGGGGTTCATAATCATAACAATCGGCATATCCAACCAACACATTTACTTTTTCCCGAATGAGCGAGAGTGGGAATTTCCTATCAATAAAAATGTGCGATAAACGCTCTTACTTCGCAAAAACGCCCAGGTTACATCAAAATTAATGGTTTAGAATAATAGCTTCGCAGTGGGACATCCATATGCAGTCGTAAACGGTACTATTGTTTTATAAATTCTTCATTCAACTTTTATGTACATCGGACGAAATTGCTGCTGAAAGCGAAATTCACTTGCATTTGAAGCTAAAACTAAAACTTGGGAGTAATTTTGCATAAGACTTTAAAAATTTAGTGGAAAAACCTTTGGCGCCTGGATTATCAGCAAAATCTTGTTCGCTCCTTGTATACGTCATAAATTTTTTATTGTTAATGAACGTTCTCCCGTGTTAAAAGTTCAACCATGTCACACCATTCGAAATAATCTTATGTTAGTTTAGTTCACAACTTTCCATGCAATCAACAAAAGCTAGAATTAAATTCATCGTGGGGGTTTTAATTTATTCACACCTATATTTTGTCATTCCGTGCACGGAGATTGTTCAAATAGACACACAGATATGGAAGTTTATAATTACAGGTGTTTTTAATGGTCGCCCTTGCTCTAGCTTAGCTCTAGCTAGCAAGAAATTATTTCCTTTTGAAAAACTGTTAATAAAATATAAATCCGGATACTGCCATGCCGTGTCATGCATGGGAAACGCAAACGCTGCGCTCTGCAATTGCGTTCTCAGTGCCAGTGCACAAGAATTAATACGTATTGGGACCCTTCACTCAAACCTAAAATTTTCTCAAGGTATTAGGTACAGTTTCGTAATTTGCGTAATCTGCTAGCTCAAAGTTCAGGTAAACTTCATACGCTTTTTGTTTATAGTTCAGAAAAATTCATGAGAAATGCGAGTGCTTCTCCTCATAAATTAAATTAATGGTCAGCGAACCGAACTCCGGTAGTTAGTCCATATCGATTTCCACTTCCATTCCATGACCTATTCTTAGGTATCCGATATCCAATTTGATACTTTCGTTACATATACCCCCCGTATAGAAAAATGCGTGAATAATTGAAATTGGTTTGGATGTTTCCTCAAACTCAGAAGTGAGGAATGGACGAATTTGTTCAAACTGACATGATATACTAAAAAGGATGTTGAGGTTGAATAGGACAACGAGCGAGCATTTGAGGATGGACAGGCATAGTCATTAGCACAAAACGGAATGGGTTGAGATATAATTTATAATATTGACCTAATTTACAATTCTGAATTTGCGTTTTCCTTAATTACTCACTTACATTACAAGCAAAAGCAAAAAAATGATAGACAAATGAAGTTGAGCCTTGAGTTCAAATTGCTCACACGCACACATACACAAGCGTTAATTCCAAGTTTGATTTACATTCATAAGCTTCTCCAATGCAATTGTAAATTCTACGTGGGAATGGAAAAAGCAATTTCAGAATGTAAATTAGCACTTGAATCCTCTCCTAATCCTTTTGAGTGAAATTATTAGTGATAATTCCAGACTCTTTTGTTTTGCCGAAATGTTAAATTATTGTTATTGCTCAGAATTTTAAAGTAGAAGACTATCATGCCTGACATGGTTTAATTATAAGAGTCTGACTGATGACATGTCATTGTTATTTTATCCTCCTGTCGCTATACGTCTGACTGCACCCCAATGCCCGTGCACGTTGGTAAAATTCTTGGCCGAATCTGTTTAGCAAGGTTTTTTTTTCGCATCCGCCTCATTTTACTTGGTCGAAGGTTTTCTTTTATATTTTTTCTTCAAATGAACTTATCTCCATTGCAATCAAATCATCTCATGCCATGCTATATGAACTCTTGCTAATACGAATTGCAGTGATATAAAATAAATGTTAGGGAATTGCATTGCATTGCAAGGGTGGGAGTTCAAAAACCCATTATTCGCGTGTATCACGCTACTCATTCAAACCAACACAAAAGAGGAATGGAGACACAAGAATTCTATGCAAAAGCACGTTTGAGTCCCCTCAAAATGAAATGATAAAAAAAATATCTTCATCTCACCATCTCGTCCATCTCCATAAGTTTGTTTTATTTTACATAAGTTGGGAAGGAAAATGTTATCGCAGAACGCGAACGTGTAAATCTTTAAAATTGAAGAATGGGCTTGGGCATGGGATGCACAAGTGTTTCGCAACACAAAGTTTGTGACAAAGGTCAAATTCAAGACAAAGCTATGTCAGTGTCAGAACCAGAACCCCTAAAGGGAATATTTAGTCACAGCCAGCACGTGTTCTTTCACGTGATTTGTGATTCTTCGACCTACTCGGATAATTTTTCCTTGCCTTTCCTCCGAAGTTTCCCACGGGAATCATGATTTTTGTTTGACTTCTTCATTGCAATGCGAATGCGAATGCACGGTGCAATTTATACCCGTGGAACTTTATTTTGCTAAGGTTCTTTAAATAGCTGCTCTGCTTTACCTTGGCCTCTCAACTCTCGCATGGAACCGTATAATGAATTCCCATTATAAAAAATCATATTGTGTTGAACATAATTTTATTCATTATGTTTGCATTTAGTTCTTTCTGGACCACCTTGGTTTACAAACTGACTGAGAAAAACGTATGTTAGGGATCCATGAGTATGATGATTAAACAAAACAAGGGAGACGCCAAGCAGTCATGTATTTATTTTATGCAGTGTGAAGCAAGAAGGGCTGCTGGTGTGGGAGACATTAGCAAGCAAAACGATAAAGATAAGGAAAAACAAGTTGACCTATTCCACCTCACATTACGTCGCGACGTTGCTTTTGGTTTATTTCATTTCTTTTATCTTGATGATGTGTTATTTGTCGCCATTTAGTTTTTACGACGTTGTCTCCGACATTGACTTTTATTCATTTCTAAATGATGAGTAAACAAGAGCAGCGCGTGAGGATACAAATTTATAAAATCTGAGTCTCAGGGCATCCGCACGTAAAGGAATGCGTGAATGAGATCTAGAAAGAAAAATTCAGGCTCAAAGAACCAGTTTTGCTAGACTTAATTTTAATTGAAAAGCTGTCATAATCTCACATCTTGACACCAGCAGGGAGTCTTAAAATACCGCAAAATGTAATTTAATATCCTTGTAATTTGAGCTTGCAGGTGCTCGTAGCTTTCAGTCTCGTCATAGTCGAAAGTTCATGATGAAATTTAGTACGCTTCGTCGTCCACAGAGTATTTTCTCAAGATTCTAATCACGTCATGCTCCAGATTGAGAAGAACGTAATATGAAATCAATCGCATTTAGTCGATACTTCCAAACGGGTTCAAGGCTGTTGATTTATTTGGTGAATTGAAATGAGTCACACTTGTTGTGATTGCTTGCCAAATATTTTTGTGACCGGAAGCCTCAAAAATTGTCTCTTTAATTGGCACAAGCAAAATAAACCAAGCTGTGTAACCTTATATTTAACCCGCTCTGTGTTCCGAGAATGAACTGTCGATACGCCTGGGAACGGAAATGTGAATGAGTCACCAGTGGTGGAATCTTAATTTATGGTCTTAATTTTTAAATAACAAGTTCCTCCGATTTCATGTTCTTTCTTTCGTTTAAAATGATAATTTTGCGAATGCTTCTTATCATA
>WJEZ01002112.1:0-14569 GCA_009869925.1 Thalassaphorura encarpata | reverse complement strand
GTCACCTGCAGTCAAAGAAGCTGCTGTTGTTCGGAGTGACTCTAAAAAAGATTTGGGTGTCATCTCTGTGAGTTATGAGAGAAAATGCTGGGTTACGGTTTCAACGTACTAATATCTCATTGCTTTCTAGATTTTCCAAAAAACTCTAACAAAGATTCAAGAGGAAGCACTGATTTGGCTGTACAGGACTGTGCCCCTTAATTATCGACCTACAAAGAAAGATTTCATATTAGCTCTAAATAAGGTATGTTAATAATATAACAATTTTTTATGTAATCTGCGGAAATTATAATTAACCATACTTTTACTATGATTTTTAGATTTTGTTTAAAGATCCTGCTAATGAGTTACAGAGTAAAGACAACTGGCCTACTGAATCTGAGAAAAGTATTTTTGCACGACTTACCTTAGAAACTCCTTTGGCAGAGGAATCCCTCCTATGGATCTTGTTTCAAGGTTTATCAAAAGAACACAGTCATCTTGCCTCAAGTGGTGAATTGTTGGATTTGGTTGAACTCTTGATAGTAAGAAGCGCAACACATAGTGGGATAATCCAACTACAAAAGTTGGAAATAATTGAATTTTTATTCCGAATGTGTGAATATAATCACCCAGAAAATATTAGCCTTCCCGTTGGGTAAGTTCATACGGTGTTAGTCTGTGATCAATTTGAAATGAAAATAGAATTTTTTTATATTATTTGTAGATATGAACCACCAAAATTGGCAATTTCAAAACTTTACTGGAAAGTTTGGGTTGTTCTTTGCATAAGTGCAGCCCATAGTCCAGCCACGTATGGAAAAGTTGGTTGGGAAAATTACCCTACGCTCAAAGTATTGATGGAAATGTGCATGACAAAGTAAATTGAATTCTGGATAATGTATTTCTTTAGTTTGTGTAACGTGATTAAAATAAGAATTCTGAATTCACAGTCATTTTTCATTTCCAACTGTGGCTTCAACGGATACAACTGAAGACTTGCTAGGAAAAGAAAGACAAACTGCGGCTATGGAAAAAGATCAAATTTTAGAGTTTGAGTCACATCTAGCTGCTGCATCAACGAAAACATCCATTACGGAAAGGAACAGTCTTCTCCTTCCTCAGGTTAATGACAAACTGCGGCTATGGAAAAAGATCAAATTTTAGAGTTTGAGTCACATCTAGCTGCTGCATCAACGAAAACATCCATTACGGAAAGGAACAGTCTTCTTCTTCCTCAGGTTAAGAATTTATTTACATTCGTATTTAGTGTTATGCTTGTTCTTATTTATTTTTAATATTTTAGCTCATGAGATTGGAACCACTAGGAAAAGCAAGGACCCCGCCAGTAGAAGTTTTGACTCAACTTCAAGCTTTGAATGACCAATTACATTTGGGTCATCGTCTTTGTAAAAGTCGGAATCCAGACTTTTTAGTAGATTTGATTCAAAGAAATTCACATACCCATGCCATGGCTTTCTGAACTTGTATCAGAAGGTTCCTTTGAAATATTGCCTGTCCAGTGCTTGTGTGAATTCATGCTTGGACAAACAGACAGGATTATCAAGGCAATGAACATTGACTCGAACAAGGCTACGGTTGAAACAACAGGAACTGAAAAATCACACAAGAAAGGAGGAAAAACTCCGCCTGAGATAATCAAAGAAGATGTCAAGGGTTTACAACTCCTTCACTATTTGAAGGTTAGTTGAATAAATTAAGTTTTTAGGATGAAAATAATAATCATTTAAATTTTTACAGGATGTTCTCCATGGCCCACAGGAAGATTTATCAAGGGAAGTGTTGGAATACTTTTTCAGACGTCTGGCTTCAAAGTTGAATAAATTAGGTTTTTAGGATGAAAATAATAATCATTTAAATTTTTACAGGATGTTCTCCATGGCCCACAGGAAGATTTATCAAGGGAAGTGTTGGAATACTTTTTCAGACGTCTGGCTTCAAAGAAAATGCAAAGTCGAGTTCAAGCTCTTCAGGTAAAAATTAAAATTATACTATTTATTACGTATTCTGTATTGAACCTAAGCTAATTGTTAATCTTTGTAGGGAATTCAATTACTTTTGTCAACTCCAAAAAAACCATTAGATGAAAACTGGCTTTTGGATAGTATCCCTGCACTCGCAATATTTTCTGATATTAAAGACAGCATCACTGTATTTCTTCGCCAAGCAATTCAAGTTGAAAATGAGCCTAAATGGATTGCACAATATTTGGAATTTTTGAGTTCATGGAGTGAAATGGACATGGATTCTGATAAAGTAGATATTGAAGGTTTGGCCATGGACGTTGCTCAACTCGTTGTCGAGAGAAATCTACTCATCGGTGCACTAATCAATTTAAAACCTAATGCACTTGATAGTTTATTCGTCATATTTCTTAACTATTTTAATAAGGTAAGATTTTTTATTTTATTAATATGAAGAATATTTATTAATTTAATTTTTAATGACAGATTCGTGAACCACATCGCGACGCACATAAATGGTGTGATAACACGGATCAAGTTTTGGTTCAGTGGCCTGGAGATAAATTGGAAGCTTCTATGAATATTTTGATAATTCATGGCATTGTGATTTTACTTTCATCATATGCAGGGATTTTATCAGATCAAGCGACTGCGATTAAGCCCAAGATTATAGAGAATATGAAACAAATGGATGTGAAATATAATGAACTCTTAGATATTTGGTTTCCAAAAGATCGAGGAAATAATCCCAAAGGATTTTTGCTGAATACTTCAGAAGAAGCAGTTTTGTTCCCAGATTGGATTAGACTTAGAATGATCCGATCAAACAATGCTCGTCTACTAAATGCAGCACTGAATGGTTTGGAAGTCGATCAATTAATTCTATTTGTTCAATCATTTGGCATTGCCGTTACTTCAATGACGTAAGTTTGATAGTAAAATAAAAATAATGCTGAGTTTTAATTTAATTTAATTTATAAACACCAGGGCTATGCTTTATTGTGTGGATAAGTACGTGGATCAAAGTCCTGCCAAAGTCTTGTCTGTTGTCCTTGACCCGAAGTACATGAACTCATTGATTGAATTGCAATGGAAAAGAGGTGCTGCTGGTGGGGAAAAATTTGTTGAACTTTTAAAATCACATCCAGGAAGCACTGAGAGAAGAGGTCCTAGCGATGTCGGTCTTCCTGTCAAGATTTCTACTCGTCCATCTCTTCCATGTTCTTCGGCACCTCCTCTACCTTGTATTCTTGCAAGTGCAGATGAAGTGGTTGAAAAAATGGACTATACAATTACAAAACCAATTAAGAAGGAAGAAAGCACAAGTACAACTAAAATGGAAATTTCATTCAACACTCAAGTAAAAGAAGAGCCGGGTTCAGAAGAAAGTATTCGTAGTTTGTCCAAACAACTTTTATCAGCTGCTTCTTTGGCATCATCTTCTTTCCGAAGACGTTCATCTTTGCCACTTTTGGATGATAGTATTTCTTCAATGCCAAGGCGTCACTCCTCGCATTTTGAAGTGAAAACTGAGCATAGAATTGGGTTTCCTGGAAATACAGTTGGGCAATTAGTGGATAGGATTAGAGATGTTGAGCCGTGCATTGTTCGTAACGCTTTGGATATTCAAGTAAGGTACCTGATGAATCATTTGACTCAGTACTAATAATTAATTTTACTTTAGCTACCATTACTATTTGGTCGGAACGAAACCCCACCACCTTGTCGCTCATTTTTGTTAACAGTTTTGACCCATGAGTCTGGATGGGATACAGTGGAACAATGTTTAAATTTATTTTTAAGAGAATTTGACCCAAGGTATGGGATTTAGAGTATAAATGCATCTAATTCAGAATTTTGATATAAACTTTCTCTTTCAGCTATGATCCATCTACAATTTTAGATTTAATATCTTCAACTATCAAGAATCCTAAGCTTTGGCAGGGGTGTGACAAGTACGTTCCAAAGCATCAGCCCCTTCAATCCGTTTTTCATCTATACGGCACCACAAGTAAGTGAGAGATACTAGAACAAATTATAATTAAGATACGTATAATTAACTATTTTTCAATAAATAGCTCCTAGTAATGGCCGAATACATTGTTGAGGAGATAAGCCAATTAGAAGTGAAGAATACCAAGTTTTCCATTTCAAATTTATTGGGCCCTGCTGTTAGTTCAGCTCCGAAAAATGGAAAAAAGACAAAACTTTGCCTACAGCAAAGAGTGTGGCAATGGTTACTTTGCTGTAATAACAAAAAGGAAATTGTTGATGGAGTTATTAGCGCTCTTGTAGAAAAAAAGTAAGTGACAATCTAAAACGGAATGGCAATCATTTTGTATTAATATATCACGATATCTTTTAATTTTAGAGGAAGAAATCCTTGTACCAAAAAATTGATTTCTATAGTTTATTTGGAATTCCCAGAAGTTATTCTTATGAATAATTGGAAAGATAGACCAGAAGAATTGGTTGGAAGTGAAGATGATGTTAGTTGTGTTTTGGATTCTGTTTCGCACGCTCTCATCACAGCTGTCGCCAATGTTCAAGGTGGAAAGGACTGGTATCGAAAAATTACAAATGAATGTGAAATTTGTTTGAGGAAAATAGCATCAGTTCATCCAATTTTATTGCTGAGGTATAATTCAATTAATTAGTCGAGTAGCATTTCAGAACTTACTACAACTCGTTTATCTTTTTTTATCCCAGACAATTAGCTCTAATGGGAGCTTTGCTGGAAGGACGTGTACATTTGGATTCATCTGTATTTCATGCAGAAAATCATCAAGTACCTTTCCAAGTTTTCTTAGGACTCATTGATCTCATGCAACCTCACGTTCTTAAACACTTTAAGATTCTTAAGAACATTTTCACCTTGTACATCAAACTGTTTACGGTATGCAGGGCAAAATTTATTATATTTTGAATTGTTTAACCTTAACCTCTTTATTCTACAGAACTTTGGACATCAGAGAGACTACAGTGCAACGCTTGGACGATTTTCAGTTTTACTGCATAACCTCTTGTCTTCAAATCCAATTGAGATGAAGGAGTTTTTGACTTTACACTTTGAAGCTCTCAAGTCAGTTTATTAAGCTATAATACGTACTATTAGTTTGCTTGGGTAGAAATATCTAAATCCAATGTATATTTTGCAGAGAACTGACTACCGTGAAGTACTATACGGATGTTTAGCCCATTTCAAAATTTGATGACATCAATCGTTCCCCCAAGTGCTGGATCCGAACTTTCACTTCTTACGAGTGGTGAGATGGATCCATATAACATGAATTCAGGGCCCACGTTTGTCATTTATGAAAAAATGCTACATGCTGGTAACCATGATGGTAAGAAATGGTCAAAGTAGAATAATTTAAAATTATGATAGCTAACATCTCTGACTGACTATCTGCAGAAGTTGTTCCAGTCTTACAAGAATTGGATTCACTTTCAACCCGTAATCCTGCTGTATTGCAAAAGTTTTCTGAACTTTTAATTCCTCTCATTCTATCCGAAAATGATAATTGTCGAAATCTTGCATTTTCACTTATTTTGAAACATGTGACATATTGTCCAAGTAAGTGGAGTCCCAAAATTGATTTTTTTCATAGTAGTAAGTATTCGTATTGACTAATTATAATTTTAAATGTATTTTAGGTGCAAACACAATATACTTGGAAATAATTTTGCAAGGACTTCAAACATCAGGTTCGCACCTGAAGGATACATTACTAGAGAGAATCCCCGAATTTGTTGTGCTTGCACAAGGTAAAGAATTATTTCGTTTTTAAACTGAATAGAATAGATGACTAATCTCAATTTTTTAATTTGGTCAATTTAGAAAATGCCGTTATATTGCTCAGGCAAATGTTTGAGCTGGGAATCTCATCGAATGTAAATATATTACCAGCCATTAGTAAATCATTGGCGCTTTTAAGAAGCCAGACTGGATCACCTTAATTCGGAAATATTTTTTGTCAGTTACAGTTAGTACAAAACACAACATAAAGCGAAATTAAATGTGATTGTTACTTTGTTACACCAGATAAAATCGTAAGTATTAATTTGATTTGGATTAAAAATCATCGGTGAATTCGGGTTCCGGTATGTCCGAGGCAATAGCTGCTACCCGGCAATATCCCACCCGCACCGAAAAAATCGATTTTAGGGTCGCTTGGAAAGAGATCAACGAACGCACTTCCTTACAAAACAGAAAATTCACACGACAGACGACAGTAGGGACCACGATAGCTCAATTTCATTAATTTGTAGCACTGGAAGTGAATTAGAGGAATTAATCCAAACACAAAATTTAGTTGCCAAAAATAATTCAAATTTTATTTGACTATAATTTCCCTAAACTCTATTGGGATAGGACAGCACTTTTGCTACAACTATTTCAACATAAACCATTTTATTTTCCTTCTTGAGTTACGAGATTAAACAGATTTTTTATTTTCAATGACTAATTTATGAGTTTGGTACATCGCTCCAATTGTTGCCTGCAATTCAAGGTAATGCTGAACTAAGTTTTTTTCAATCTTTTTATGGCTATCATAACTCGATATACTGAATGAGAGACTTTACCTGTCGTTTGATCATTTCAAGATTTGATTTGCCTTCAGCAATCTTTCCATCAATGACTGCTGGATCGTTCAATGTTTTATTTTCTTTAAAACTGTCTCTCGTCCTTCTCAATGCATAATGTCTGGAAATACAATATCCATAATCAATGATACAACAGGAACTTGCTCATTTCAAAAAGAAATAAGAACAAATCTTACCTGAAGTTATATGATGTGAATTTCTGGCTCTCTCGCATTAGCGATTTGTACAGTTTCAAAACTTCTGAATTTCGGCCCATTTTCTGCAAGTCAAACAAAAATAGTCAATTGATTTGTGATCATAAAATTAGTATTTTGCAAATCCAGACGCATGTATAACACGGTCATAGAAATCCTATTGTTTACTTGTTTGGGGAATGCTTTCTAACAATTCGATTTATCATATATTAATAGGACTGTGACTTCCCGACGTTCTGCTCGAACTCTTAGTTCTCAAATTTTGGAATACTTCAGAAGAGTCTGTCTTAAAATGGGACAAGCGGAAAGCACTTTTACTGAGCAAGAACTGAATGATTATCAGGATCTCACGTTCTTTACAAAGAAAGAAATTCTTTTGTAAGTATAGGCAGAACAGAACATTTTCGACCAAGGAGGTTCTGGATCTAATGTATTTTTTTTCGTTTTTAGTTGCTTCTCAAAGTTTAAGGCATTAGCTCCTGAAATTGTGACTGAGAATAGAAATGCTCGCCTCCCGATGGAAATAATTCTACGCTACCCAGAACTCAAAGTTAACCCATTTGGGGATAGAATTTGTCTTGTATTCAGCTCAACAAAGGATGGGGATTGTACATTTGAAGATTTTCTAGACATGATGTCAGTGTTTGGTGAAGATGCACCAACTTCGGTCAAGGCTGAGTATGCATTTCGAATATTTGGTACGAAAAGAAATTACTCAAAACTGATTCAGCTACACCGAGACTAAATATTATTCATATTTTAGACTTTGATGGTGATGACATGCTAGGCCCAGAAGATATGGAAGAAATTATTCGTCGTCTTCTTGGAGATGAAGAATTGCCACAATCTGACATTTTACAATTAGTGCAAAATCTGACCTCAGAAGCAGATTTAGATGATGATGGAATGCTTTCGTTCGCCGAATTTGAACATGTCGTGGCCAAGTCTACTGATTTTGAACAGTAAAGCGACATACAAAATCAATTAAATTATTCTGCATTTTATTAGCATTCTAATTTCAAGAATTATTTTTACTGTAGTGCTTTCCGTATTCGGCTGTAACTCTACTCTACCCATTTCGCTCAACTCTCGGTTTCCGGCCTCTACAACGCCAAACAATTATGATTAAATGTGTACGACCAATGAGTCACAATAATTGTGTTTTTTTGCATTAATATTAATAAAATCCAACAGCAGGTTGATTTATACCATTATCAACATTGAAATTGAATGTCATTGCCTTGTTCTTGCATTACTATTAGTGCGCGTGGCATATGTATCAGTTCACCAGATTTGTGAGAACAATCTGTTTCTGTTTCATGTCCATACAGCTGAGTTCAGGTAATTTGCATACGATACGAATAAACTTCATTTACGAGGATAATGATACCTGAAAACGGTACGGTTCGAAGTTCATTGAGGAAACTTGACCGCAAATTCTCCGAGCAAACTAAACTTAGATAAATATAACTCAATTTATCTTGTCACGTTTTTGGGGTCAAATCACAAGTTGAACCCAAAATAACAGGGGTTAATCAGGGCAGAGTACAAATATTACAACACGTGAATAATGCACACGTGCATTCGGATTTCCACTAGCCTAGCGTCTAACGTCAACGTCTAACATCTAACCTTAACCAAGTTTGAACTAACTAGAATTAGAATACTTCAAAAAATCTTACGAAAAAACTCGGGTGAATTAATGTGAATTCTGGATATCGGAAGCTAGTGCCGCTGTTAAATCTCAAAAGTCCAGTAACTGCGAAATTCAGAAGAGAAAAATCCTTCGCAAAATGCACGAATCTGCGTGGTTGACTATTGCAATCAATTCGAATAAAGTTGTAGTTCCCGGCTAATGCACGCAAAATGCAAAATATACCGCAGGGTACCCCGTCCGAGTTCAGCATTAGAATTTGACCTCTTGACCACCAAAACAGGCTAGGAGGCTGAAAATTACTTCGAATATAGATTTCTAATAGATAACTACTGAACTAACCCTTTAACTAAATTTGCCCTCGGCTAACACGACCGACATGGAGTGGGAACAATAAATCAGTTACATTCTTACAAACACACTCGGTTCGATTATAATTTCAAATGTAAATGATTTTAATTCACAAAACCATGCTCGGATGCAACATTCCAGAATAGACACAATCATTGGTACAGAATAATTTGTTAAATATAAGTTATTGTTCATCTCAGAAAAGTTCATGTTAAGTTAACCACTTCCGAGACTATTTCCTCGGCCCCAACTGTGACCACCACCGCCCCTTGGGGCAGCGGCAGCGGCTGGACCTTGTGCTGGAGCAACCCCGACTCCACCTTGCATTCCTCTTCTTGGGGGAAACCATCCTTCCCTTCAAAATCAAATACATTTAATAAAATCATTTCTAAGCCAATTTGTTTTTACGATTACAAATTCCTTACAAGAATCCAGGTGTTGAGATCAAAGGTTGTCCACCGTATTGTTGTGGGTACTGATACTTCATAAAGAAGTAAAGATGTCCAATTAATATGCCCATGAGCTCAGCAACACCCCTGAAGTTATGATATATATTATTCTCAAAATCACATTTTCAAAATCAATTCTTTATCCCAAATTCTTACCCTCCGGAAATGATCATGTTGAAACCGAATAAAACCCAAGGTAAATACATAGCCTTAAATTGTGTCCCAAACCAAAACGAAACAATCACATCCTTATTCAGTTGACACCACACGTAAAGAACGCTGAGAACCATTGGATCCATCAAGACCTAATACAAAATTTCTCAAGCAATAAACAACATATCCACGGGCGAAAGACTGAAAGACCTTTTGATTACACCGGAATTACTTACGGACATATTCATGAAAAGTGCCGTGATGACACTGAGACCCCAGTTCATAAGAAGCATCGTTGCATAGTCAGCAGGCACGGACGCATAAACTCCTGAAGGAGAAACATTAAGATAAATCTAATATTCATAATTTAAAAGTAAATGTCAGTTACCATTCTCCAGTAGCTTCGAATAATTGACAAGAAAGTACAAGTTTATCAGGAAATGAAATCCTGTCTGAGGGGTGATTGGGTAAAAGAATAAGGCAGTCACCGGTCTCCAAATCTATAGGTCAAGATGCAAAAATGTAATTATTTATTGAGATATCCACATAAGCAAACAAATTTGGTTTATAAATTAAATTACCTGAAAACGGTTGATGAACAGCTCGTAGTATAGAACCAAGTACTGAGCTGGGAGTAGTCCAAAACGACCCAATAGAGAAAGAGCCACAGTACCACCGAACCAATATCGTGTAAACTGTGGTAAACTTCTGAACCAAACTCCAACGTCATCCATTTTGTAACTGGGAACTGTAACTAAATCACACAGATTCAAAGACCAGTGGACAAAAACACAGTAGAGACTAATGTCAACTTAACTTACCTTTTTTACTTACGGAAATTAAGTAGATTTTTCTAGTTATCTGTCAGTCAGTTTTTTGACAGTTGGACTTGGATTGCCGGAATGTCGATGAAGTTCTTCTTATGATTGAAATATAATTAGTGGAAAAATCTCAGTTTTTTAGCCAACAAACCCTTGAAAATTAATTGAAAGATTTTCTTCCTAAGCTCGGCTTAAGTTTTAAGGTGCTAATGAAGAGATGAGATGAGAAATTGGTGAAAATGAATTGAGCATGTGGATTGCCGTGACTGGATCCAGAGCAAATTCCGCGCTGTCTTTTGAATCAATTTCACAAAACTTAACCCAACCCAAACAAACATTGGGAAATTATTCCAAATCAAAACAATTATGGAAAATTGACCATGTGTCTGGAGATTGCCCTCTCCTGGGATTTTTCTTCTACCCTTCTTTCTCCAACTGAAAGTTGTGCCCTGGCACCTGGCTTCTTTAATCGTGTTTTGAAACTCCTTAAAATATAATTAACAGCCTGCTGGGCCAAGATCAATGTGTTATTTGTACGCATTTTGAACATTTACGTTAAATATCGTAGATGATGACTTTGATAATTCTGTTTTCTTTTATAGGATCCTAGGGTCAGGGTCACCGGTTAGCGGCGTGTTTACTTAGAATGAGGTAGGCACATGTATTTTCTTTTTTTAGCTAAGCTATGCTACGCTATGCTGTTGTGATATTTTATCGTGGTGCACCTGCTATACAAATGATATTTTTTATCCATTTTTCGTAGAGAAATTCGACGAGTACTTTGGCTAAAAACGTGGCCATAATAATCAGCGGAACAAATGTCGGGTTCGGGTGATCATTTAAGGGATGGAGATGGCACTGACGAAGTCCAACCCATACGTGGGAAAAAATACTCAGACGGAGACGTCGATAACTCCAGCTCATTCGAATCTCAATGGCTTCAGTATGACGAAGTGGATGCACTTCCATCCTCCCTTCGATTCAACTACTTCGACATTGCTTGTATTTTTCTTTCGATTGGTACTTATTGCTTCGATCTCGCTATGGACTTATATATTGCTTATATTTATTACACTGAGCAATGGATTGGCTATTTTGTCCTCACACTTGTATTTGTCATCATTCCTGCTGGTACGATGACTGCCTTCAGTCTGAGATGGTAAGATTTCTAAAGATCAAGTATACCTTCAATGTTTAGATCAAATTATTGACATTACAATACTTAATCTCAATTTTTTCCAGGTACGTGTTGGACATGGACAGTCAAACGACTACTACGAAACCTGGTTGTGTGAAATGGATCATAAGAATAATATTTTTGCTCTTACAACTCGCTCCAGTATTAAGGTAGGATTTGCACTCATAAAAATGATTAAATTTTTACTTCACCTACCATTACATTTACCATTGTGTTTTCAGATACATTGACTCATTAATTTACGGACTAAAAAGTCGAAGAGCTGGTGCTCGAGGAGACAAAGCCCAGCAAGTAAAGTATTACACAAAAATGGTAAATGAAGATGCTGACTCCACTTTGCTGAGACTTTTCGAAGGATTCATGGAATCGGCTCCACAAGTTACCCTTCAGATTTACATATTGATCTTTCATTTTCGAGATCCCAATGGTCCATTTGCTAGTCGCAGTCGTGAGTGATCCATATTCATAAAATCCAGTTTAGTACTTTTATAATTTTATTTATTCTCACAGTTACCCTGCAAGTTCTGGCCGTATTTTCTTCTTTGGTAAGCCTTGCCTGGTCTTTGTCTTCGTACCATCGGTCCTTACGATACTCACAACCTGATAAACCTAACATTAGCTTCAAAGGGACAATCATGCAATTCATTTGGCATCTGTGCAGCCTAAGTAATGGAAATAGAAGTTTATCAATATGTTCTTAATTAACTCACGCACTTATTTGGTTTATGGCAGGTGCCCGAGTATTTGCGCTTGGAGTTTTTGCTGCAACTTATCCAATACTGATCGTCCCAGTCTGTGTTGCGCATTGGCTATCCATGTTGGCTTGGTTAATTGTCCAAGGGAATCAAGCTTGTTCAAATCAATGTGAAGAAGCATTTTTTACTCTAGTCGTCGCTTTTATTTACATCTTCACATTTTTCAATATTCGAGATGAACCAACGCGCTACAAATATTTGACATTTTATTTGATATGCTTCCTCGAAAATACGATTCTTCTCTTCATGTGGTTTTTCTCAACAAATATTTCTACACCAGAAGTACTATGGTTTCGAGTTTTTGGAGTTGTTGGGGATTACTCACTATTTTTCCTTGGGATTTTTGCAATGGTACTTTATTACGTCTACTTCCATCCATCTCTCAGCGGAGGGTCCAAAGACTCGTTAGAAAAGGAACATACAGCTTCCGTAGAAATCACAGAACCAAGAGCAACAAGGACAGAATTCCTTACTCGCAAATGTTCTCTGGATCAAGGACAATTGGGATTGAGTAATCCTATTAGCACAGCAAGCTCGAGACGAAATGTCACTTTTGCTATCGATGTTGGGACATCTTATAAAAAAATGCATCGACGAAGTCATTCATGTGATGTCGTCGAAAGGCAAACCAAACCAAACTCAAACCAAACTGCTCCAATTAAAGAGAATCTCTCGGATTTGGCAAGGCAAAGAATCAAGAGTTGTGAAACTGAAACTACGCCACTCTAATTACACAAGCTCAAATCCAAAAATTAGATGAATTGACATCGCATCGGTTTGGGTCATATTCTTCTATTTAGTCTCACATTGTACTCACACGCACTGCTTAGGTCAAATAATTTTGCAGTTGACCCTGCTTCAAGAAACGAAATCAACACGTAGACATATTTTCGCATCGATGCAATCTACTTAGCGTACCTGGCTTTTATGGGTCAACACATACTCTAACGAATGGACCACAAAAAGCGATGACACTTCAGAAATCTAACTGTTTGCATGTAACTGCAAGCTGCTGGGCATAAGCTTGCAGTGTACAAAATATAAAATTACAGTTATTATTGTAGCTTAGCTTAGCTTTAGCTTAGCATTAACCTTGCCATTTATGCCATGCTCTCCAAAAGGAATACTCTGACTGAACAATCTCGTTAGATTTTATCCAGAATTTATCAGTTTTGTCGGGTTCCAGAGTTGTGAAACAGGGAATTCTCATTTTGTGGCCTTTGAATTAAATTAGTTTTGACATAATTCAGTGTCAATCCCAGATCAAACCTATATTTACCAAAGATTGTCTAACCGAAAATAAGTTAATAGGTTTGATTTGGTTCTGTTTAAAAATGGGATTAGGGTTTAGGGTTAAATCTAGTTGTTTGTGTATTTGTATGTATACGTATTCAGTATTCTGAGTCATTTCGTTTTGTTGACTGATTTTAATCCCAAAATGTGCAAGGAAGAAAAATATAAATTTATTGTCGTTCTCAAAATCTCAACATGTCTAAAAGCTACGTATTTGAATTTGAAATAAATGTGATTGGAATAATAGCATCAACTTTGCTCTTAACAATTCGGACAGGGGGGAGTAAGTGAATATTGCAAGTGCATTTATCACCAGATACAAAATTATATGAACCTAGTCTAGCTTCGCAAGATGGACAATGAAGTTTTCCTTTGAGCCAATCCCCTTTGTCTAAATTACATTTCATCCAATCGGGCATCCTCTCTTCTGGAATATACCAAACTGCAGGGGCTGTCGTCGTACAAGAAGGCATAGGCATAATCGGTGAAGTCTGGTGGTCATCGCTATCGCTTCCGCTTCTGAAAATATCTTCACCATGACTGTTTACAACTGCAATTAAAAAAATTCGTGAATATTATTTCAATGCATAAATTGAATTATTGACCGATTTGATTTCTTAGACAGAGTTTTACCTGATCCTTTCGGGAATAGCGTGAAGCGACAAAGCCGGCACCTGATAGGAAGAGTTGCTTCCCCTTCGACCATCATTCAGTCCAGAAAATTGGCAAGAAGAAATTCGAGAAATGAGCAGAAAAACAGGAATACAAGCAAGTTCAGCCAGTTTATCGAAAACAAAGTCAGCAATTCCCTAGAATATTGGAGCCTTTCAGGGAAATTATTAGTCGAAGATTGATTCAAACTTTGTTTACTTCACGCACATGACTTGGCGGCGTTCGCGGGTACACCCAGTGCAGTCGTCAGTCAGACCCGACCCAAACCCAGACTAAAAAGCGAAAGTGCCCGGATAAAATTGACAAAATGCCTTCGACGCTACCGAAAAAAACCGAAAAAATCGAAAGTAACAATTTTTAATCGATTCTATGAAAGATTATGTCAATCGCGGGCATAGCATACTCAGAAAAAGCCTTAACAAGCATCAAGCATGTAGATGTAATTAATTAACTAATA
>WJEZ01002111.1:0-14571 GCA_009869925.1 Thalassaphorura encarpata | reverse complement strand
ATAAGTAACACAATATCGATATTAAATTTTGCGTCAGTAATGTAATGTGCACAAGTGTCGAGCAACTAATTTCATGAAGTGTTCAAAATGAAATCGGTTGAGCTTCTGCTACTCACGTAGAATTATTTGCAAGTTTACACACCATTTGTTACCTGGTAAAAATGCAACATGCAAGGCGTCTCTACCCATCTAGGCCTTCATGATGCTTTGTTTAATAAAATAGTTCAGAATCCATTTCCTTGAAACATTTCCCAACATTTTCAGATTTTTTTAGTTATAGGAAAAAATTTACACCTTCTTAGAGGTTTCATCAAAACCCACAATCTATAAAAATTACTGAAGAAGTATGAATAACAATTTGGTTCAATTTTTAATTTCTCATGAAAAATACATTCATAAAAGAAATACTACGAATACTGCAATGTTGGAATTTGACCTTATGCAAACTTGGATGAAGTAATGATTCCAACTTCAATAGAAATGATTTTATTAAAATGTGTTTTTATTTGTAGGCAAAATTTGGGCAAAACTGATATTTTTTATACATGTTGACCACATGTGTAATTGTTGAGCCAATCGTAGAATCAAATTTACACATAATAATGCAAAATATCACTAAAGTTTTTTGCTAATCCAACTTCGCAACAAGAAGTGATAAAGTTTGCTAAAAATTCGCATCTCTAGTTGCACTTTCGGCACAATTGGCGGCTGGCTTTTATTCGAAATCTGTATAACCCAACCCACCTGAAAACATGTACCACTTTCATATTCTCACCTCTTCACACCAATGCACTGTGAGTGGTCTCTCTCGGGTTGTTCCAATGTAAACATTCAAATCTGTCATATTTTAACAGATTTGAAAAAATTGTGGAATTTGCTTGGATTTTGGCTTGATATATTAAAATATCAACATTTTGAATGGAATTGTCTACTGGGAAAATTTACATTTAATTGCAAAATTATAACCATGCATGTGGCCCTCAATGAAAATGCAGTTCTTCCAATTCAGGGTGANTTGCTTGGATTTTGGCTTGATATATTAAAATATCAACATTTTGAATGGAATTGTCTACTGGGAAAATTTACATTTAATTGCAAAATTATAACCATGCATGTGGCCCTCAATGAAAATGCAGTTCTTCCAATTCAGGGTGAGATAGAATTTTGAAGAATTCTCAAACTCAAAAAGGGTTTGGGCACATTTCGTCAACTTTAGCGGATTGACCAAATTCTTTCGTGAAGCGTAAAATTAACGCGATTTACATACGTTTATGCTTATAGCGATTTACGGAAATAAAATCGCTGCCCTAAATTATATTGAAACAAACTTGATTTTGGTGCAGACGGACAATTAAATTTGATCCAGGTTACGACCAGACGATCTGAATGTGATTGCCTTAAGATATATCATCCAGCTCCAGCAACAGCAAATTCAAACACTTCATGCAGAGAATGCTGAACTGGTACGTTTTTTAGTTCAATGTTAGTCAATATTACTGATGTTGGCAAGGCCTGTTCACGTTCACTTACGATTAAAAGTGAATTTAATTCATTTAATGAAACTTTTAATTTCACAGAGAATACTTGAGAGAAATAGAAATTCTCCGGCAATACAACAAGGTAAGCTGATTTTTAAAAGAAGTCGTAACAACTCTTTAGTTGCAATACGAATTTAATGTTTCCAACTGCTATTCCCATTGTAGATAGCTGTCTAATAAAAAACTTTATTCTCAGGACGCGTTGTAAGAATACTCCACAAAGTGGGAAAATGTGTATTTTGGGTTGTATTCAGTGTGGGCATTGGATTCATAATTTGGAAATGCATCCGCTACAACAAGTCGTATATTTCACAGCAGGAAATCATGAAAAAACCGCTTATCATTGGCAAAAAACTCTACGAATCACCGATATTCAGACCATTCCGAGATATGTGGGAAAGTAAAGACACCGGAGTTGTAAAAGAGCGTTGGAGGCAAATCATGTCGTTGGGAAAAGATTTTGTGGACAGTTTGATAGCTTTCTTATTCATCGAAGTACGAGACTTTTTCAAGACTGCACTTACACAGAAAACAATTTCAACTGCAACGCAAGAAACCGTAGCAGTCACTTCATCGGCTTTGCATGAAACTGTCTCCTCCATTTCTTCGGCTGTACCAGAAACAGTTGCAGTCATTTCGACATCCGGAGTACCGGAAGCCGTTTCTGCTATCACTGCCGATACTCTTGGTTCAGTCACATTTGATGTGCAAAATACGTCCATTAGGGCCAATTTAGGTCGGTCCATAATTTCTGACCGCGATGTAGCCGGTTTGTGCGTTGGTGCTACTTTGGCCGGGGTAAAAGCAACCGTAGGCCTCTTCAGTAGAGGAAGTCTCGGCCCGTTTTAGTGACCGGCAGCGCAATAATACCTTTTGGATTGGCAAAAATTAACTTGTGACCTTATACTGACAAGAAATAAAATAATTGATATACCAATATTTAAAAACTAAAACGTGGTCTTTATTTCTGAAGTTGAGCATCAGACAAAATGCCTCAATTATAAATTCCATACTGTGAGATCCCAGACATCAGTTTAACAAAATTACAACTACTCCAGCTTGCACTCATTTTAACTGCGGAAAATTGCAAACAAATAATGACAAGAAAAACATGACACCTGCATTCAATTTTTAAATGTTGTAATTTGGAAATTATAGTAGGGTTGATTCATAATACTTTGAGAACTCTTATAATTACGGCTTCGTGTGACCTAGTTAAGTGTCATCTAATTGGAGCACTTGGATTAACGTTGTCTATTCTAGAGTTGAATAGTGGACTATTTGTACTGCTAATTTGATAATCTCCAAGTGTTTCACCTGAGACTGGAGGTGCACTTGGGTAAGCAGGAAGATCCGCAACTTCCGAATATGGTGGTGGTCTGTCTTCGCTGGTATGGCGTCGGAACAGACTTCGCCTTCTTTCTCGCCGCGGTGGCCTTTGACCGGAGTCAGCCGCTAATGTATCTTCCCGAAATGCTATCAGAAATTAAGAAGTAATTTACTCAAGTTCAGCATTTTTATTTATTACTATCATTAGGACTTACATTGACGTGGACTCGTGGGATAAGGCTGTCCGGATGTCATTCCCTTCCATAACTTTTGCAACAACATGAAGGTCATGATAATTAAGACAGCTATCGAAATGAAACCAAAAACTCGCCAGAATCTAGATGAATTGGATAAGTCTTCCCTAAATATATAATTAAAAGATTTAATTCATTAATGTTATGCATTTGCTAAAAATTGTTGCACATTACTTTGGCTTCGGAGTTGTGGTTCTGACCGGAAACCGTGTTACCAATAAGTCTATTTTGTCATTGCGTTCTTGTTCAGTCTCTTTGCTCAATCTCTCCTTAGCTTGGTTCCAGTAATAGTTGTCTGAATCTCCATGTGCTGATGATACTGGTTCTTTAATTTGTGTAGAATTTGATAAACTTGTAGCTAGAAATACTGGAGGTATTATTGGGTCCTCATGTAGTGTGAAAGCCGCACTGTTCCATACAGATGCCAAGCACAGAGGTAGAAGTACGATTTCGGGATTTGTGAATAGAATTGGACCCATTTTTCTTACAAAAATACTTTACTCTGACTACATCTAATTAAAAATCTTAAAATTCTGCTTAAAATTTGAACCATAACACTTTCACGTTAATAATTTGGACCAATTTCAACTCACTTCAGTAATACACACAGTGCAATTGGCAGTGCCAGTGTCAAAAAAGGAGCTCAGATTCATTCTGCTGTAAAAGTTAACCTTGAAACTACGTCTTCATCTGACACGGATTCTTTAACAGTATAACGTCAGCGCATACGAGTTAGTGTGCTCTGCAATGCATTGTACAATGGTTCTAAGAATGAGCACGGAAAAAAATTCACATCATGTTTAACCCTATGAGATGTATTAAGTTTCCAGTGTCTTGCTTTGTTTTAATGAGACACAACTATTCATCTAATTCATATAATTCTAATTCTACTTCATCTACTAATTTGTGAGTATATTTATAAATTGAGTAATCATAGATTCATATACTGACGTTGTACTCGCGTATTGACTTTATTATTGCATATTGATTATTCAATTTCTATTTCAATACATTAATTTCACCTAACAACAATAAAAGCAGCCTTAGCTCCTTATGCAATTTAAACGTTTTTAGTGCCTAGAATTAGAATAATTTCGAATGTAGTCCTTATACGAAAACTTCTTAACATGACGGATTGTTTTACATTTACAGTCGAGAGATCAGAAAAAACAAGGAAAAAGGATTTGTAACTGATCTGTGAATATAAATTGACTTTAATCAATGGACAATGGCCTTAACAAGGCCTAACAAATTAATTAACATTACAATTAAAACGTTTTGATTGTCAAAGTCGTTGTAAAAACTGCAGTTTTGCAATTTCTTTCCGAATTAATTAAGATGACGAGCATTTGGCATTAGTTTCTGCTTGCTGTAAAATTGGAACATTCAAACAGATTTTGTATTTTTAACGGATTCCCTTTGTGAACTTGAACTTTGGGATTTTCATTCATACGTGAATCAAATGATGAATGAGCAAGCAACTCTGTGATAATCTAATAGTCAGAGTACTACAAGAATTCTTTGTAAAATGTTTGCTATCACGATTTGGCATTTGCTTGAAAATCTTCTTTTCAGAAAGTCGGCCTGTGAAAAAAAATTCGGATAAGATTTATATTGACCTTCTTTCTATCAGTCAATCCTTACCCTGGAATTTTCTTTTTCTTCGGACGTTTAGGCCTTTCAAGCTCATCTCCTTCGCCGTGATAGTCTGAATATTCTGAGTGAGCGACAGACATTCGGGGCAAACCTTGATCACCGTATTGCCTATATAATCCCACCTGCATTCGTGACTACTCCTAGCATGTTATGGGAAATTCCTCCTTGGCCAAGTCCACCGAGCTCATCATCTCGATCTGCAATCAGCCCACCCATGACTGGACCAGCTAAAATTAAATAATAATTTATAAACTGAGTCTGACTGTTATTTTTTAGAAAAAACTTACGCCCATATATCCGCCCCGAATTGGCTGGATTTCCACCACATTTTCTTTGCACAAATTGTTATGAATGACAAAAGTATGGCAAGGAACACAAAGAACACGATAATCTCAACCAGGAAGGATGCAAATACGCTGAAATCTTCTTTTCTGGAAGGATAACACAAATTTATTTATTTTCCAATTTTAACTTTCTGGGTGGAAAAATATTTTTTTTTTACTTTTTATTCGTAAAATCAGTCTCCTTCTTATCTTGCTCGGTCGTGGGTGTATTTAATTTATTTAACATATCATCAAATTTCGCTTCACCTCCAACATTCATAAAGTCTTCAAATAATTTCGGATCTTGAGGTACTATTGTGGGCCTTGAATGATCTGCCCCACTTACACTTCCAACAGGATTTACTTTGAGATTTTAACAAGGGCTCCGCTGTTTGAATACAACGAATTTCAACAACCACAGAAAATATTAAAGTTTCAACTAAAATCGCATCAAATATAGATTTCCTATGTCGCCCCATGTTGAAAAATATTTCTGCACTAGCACTTTACACTGCACCGGGCTAATTTCTAATTTGTTTTGGAATTGACGAGAGTGCAAATCACTCGCTTCTTTCACCAGCCAAGACACGACAAGCCAAGCCAAGAGCTCAACTCAACTTATTCTGTGTGATCTTTGCGGATTGCAAAGCGTGTAGACCATTTAGCATTTAGACGATGGCCCAGCAGCACGCGAAACCCTTGGCTTGGCGCCTGCTTTCCTAGCTGTGCATAAAATCGATATCAGATTGTACCTGATTTGGATGTCAGCTATTTTCTCCACCACCAGCATCATCTTCCCAATCCCAGAGTCTGTTGTCAGGAAAAGTTGGGCAACTTTCACTACTCTAAAAAGAGGCTAAGGATGTCTTTGTAAGGAATTTGTCGATTTTACCCTCTTTTGCCTCATTTCCTTTGAATGCGTAGGGAAAGGCTATGGAAAAGCAAAGCAAAACTCGACAGTTTTGATTTCAGATATGATGACTCAATTACCTTCGTTAGACTATTTTTAGAATAGAAATTGTTTGATCAATTCAAACCAATTCTTTTGATCATACTACGTAATATGACGAAAGGGTAAATAAAACCCACATACGAAATGATTCTCAAAAACTACATACCGCCTCGCTAGGTAAACCTTTGATTCAGAAGAGCTTTTCCCGAAAATTAGAACAGCTTTTCGGTTTAGATCTGAATCAAATCTCTTCAATGGGAAAATTAGAGAAATAATTCCAAAAATTAGTTGGGATTTCGTTTTTCCTTCTGGCAAATTAATCAAAAACTTCATCCCGAGAAGGGGAAAGTGGAACACGCTTTATTTCTGACTCTTAATTAAGACTAACGAAACGAGGTTAAACTTGTAAGCCCACCTTACATGACATGGAGAACTTTAATCAAAAAGTAATTAAATTTGCTGATGAATAAAAATGATCATTTCTTTGCCAAAAGTTTGAAACTACCTGGGCCGGGTGACTAGATAGACGGGTCAATTTTTTCCTCTTATTGAGGTTGTAAAACTCAAGGAGTTGGAAAGAAGGAAAGAACCAATCAATTATCTGAATGACAGATACAAAGAGGAGCAAGAAACTAAAAGTTTGAACCTCTAAGGAAATGACTAGGAAGAAGACCTAGTCCAGAGACAGAGACAAGATTAGTTTTCCAGACCAGAGTGAAAAAGTTTTTGAGAGTGCACCATGTTCACAAGGCTAAAGACTTTTGTCCAAAAAGTGTTAGGTTTCTTTCTTTCTGGCTTTGTACACACATGATATGATATTTGCACATGGTAGTGGCAGTAGGATGATGATTTGGCAAATTTCCTGGGCTGGTGAAAGTTTTCTCGGTGAATTTGGCCAAAGTGAAAAATAAATTGACAAAAAAGAACAGATTTAACTTTTACTGCAAAGTGTTAATATTTTAGTATGACTGGTTCTCTACAAGTTTTGTTGCAGACCCAAGGGCAACATTTTAATTTTCCATCACAATCCTTGTCCAATGCACAAGTATCCAATTTGTTTGTCGTACAACGCATTCTGGGGACAGCCAAGGAACAAATCCCTTCCTTTCTATCTTGTCCTCCTAAAGACCAAAATGCATTTGGTCATATTAATTATTGATTTTCTATTTCTAAGAATTAAGTATCAATTCCTATTACCTACCGTGCACAGTGGAAATATGATAAGCTATTGCCAGTAGCAGTACTGCAAGAAGTTTAGCCTCCATGTAAATTTCGCCTTGAAAACCAAAAATCCCTTTCAAATTGAATTTAAAGAAATCCTGACTCACGCAAGTTGAAATTCCTAATGCCTTCTGCGAAGGAAGACCTGTGCTATCAACATGGTCGAGTAAAATTGCTCTGACCGCATGTACACTCCTTAATTAATAATCTCAACTCATTAGCTCTGGCATGGACTTCCTGAAATAACGCGTCACCCAAACAGTATAACAAATTCCCAATAAGTCATTTCGAGTAACCAATAATTCTGCATTTGCTATCAATAATTTATTATATCTCTTCAGTCCTGTTTTCTTTAAGTACTCCAATTTTGTTCAGTCTACTCTTCGTCGAAACTCTTCTTCATCCTCCTCCTCTTCGTCATAACCCCAACAGCAAACCCAACAATTTCCACCATAGTACCCTCCACCACCTCCTCCCTCACAGCCTTTACCATCCGTTGCAGCCAAGGCTCCCAAAACAACTACGATGATAATAAAAATCACAATGAAATCCACATAAATTCCTAGCACGGCCAAAACATATTCTTCAGGGGAGCGTGCGAATTTGTGCTTTCCGTTGACAATTCTCTTGAAGTCGTAGATGAGAAATAACGAGAGGATCAGTGCTCCAATGCATCCAAAGGCAAATCTTTTTTGAAGGCTGCTCTTTACCAATGCAAATTCATTACCAACATTGCTTTCTGGTTTTCCCAACAGGACTCCAGTTTCCAGCAAAGCAAAGAAAACTCCAGTGATGAATCCAAGTGTTAATACTGTGATTATAAAACCAGAGCCCATGGTCAATTTGAATCTTGATTGGAAGGAAAATAGAATTAAGGCGAAACAGATTGTAAACGTGAAGATGGCGGCCATTAGAACTGAGTCCACACTAACGAAAAACGAAAAAAATCCATATAAATATAAGTTCTTCTTAATATAACAATTATATTTTATGTAATACCTGTAATATGCAGAAATTGAGGCAGCAACGGTAGAATAGCCCAGTGTCAAAATGCCCAAAAGGATAAAATTAAAGGGAAATTTTCTCCTCAAACCCTCCCAGCAATAAGTTGTAGCCGTAAGGATGATGACAGCCAGGCAAACCCCAACAATAAAAATAGGATTTTTTGTGACCCAGGTTTTGATCCCAGAGTGAAATATAAATAGAGCAATGATCCCACATGTCACAGCCAGTTGAACCATAAGAATTCCAAACACTTTCCTGTAATATTAAAATGATTTCTTTAAATTACACAAAGCATAAAGAAATGAGTCTATAAAAATTTATAAATTATCCCTCACCTTACGAAACCACGTCTAATTGATTTTGTAGAGAAATCCAGAACATCTTCACTTGGCATTGGCATCGACACAGCAAAATTGTCTGCACCAAGTGGATTTGACCTACCAGGCCCAGGAGGGTCTGCCATGAATGCCTCGGCTGGATAACCTGAATTTGATTTAAACCATGGCTTTGGCTGACCATCCGTGACATGATTGTAATGCTGTGACTGTGATTCGTTTCCGTTAGGTTCAAGTCCAGGGTCAGCAGTGCCAATGCCGGAATTTGTCTTTTTACCTCTCACGGCAACGGGGACAGCAAATCCGGGTGTACGTCCGTATTCTGGATCATAATCATAAGGAGGTGGAGAAAGTGGTCCAAGTCCTCGTGCATGTGTATTTGCACTGAGGTTATCAAAACTCGAAGTGTATTCCAAAATTGTCTCCTGAGGTTACGGTTGGCGTTGGCTGTTGATTTGGATAGGGCAATTGGTGACCATTCTGATTTTGACCTTTGTCACTCATGATTTTGCAATGTGTACGTTTCGCGCACTACAGGAACTGGATAAACACACGAAAACGCTCACTTTTAGTTTGTATATTTAATTTAGCTAATAATCACTCTGGCAAGGCAGAATCACGACCATAACTCAATTTGCAAATTCAAAATGTATTTTCCAGGACTTGTGTCTTCTTGTCGCGTTCGTGTCACTCCATTCACTTCGATATATTAATTAGAAATGAATATGAATCCACAACACGCTCCGTTCTGTTCTGAAGACTCAGAGTCACAATACAGATTGCTTGGCCCAGGAGTTAAACACCAAATGCAAGCAAAACTGTTCTAGTCTGGTTATGGTGAACTACACATGTGGAGTTTGTCAGTTCATGTTCATGTGTGTAGGATTAAATTCCCAGAAAAGGCATCAGGAGAACATTGACGTCGGCTACACTACTGAACTGATGTTCTGAGAAGAAGTAAGGCTGGGGCCCGTACTGATTTTTTGCACTTACTATTTATTACTCCGTCTTTTCTCACTCACTTGCAAATAAACAACCAGAGGCTAAAAGGAAGGATGTAGATGTAACAAGTTTTATATTGTGCAGAATGTAGATTCAGGGCGATTCGTTATGAGGATGCGGTTGCTGACTGCAGGCTAAAAGACGACAGTTTTCCCTTTAATTTTGCAAGAACGACGGACGAACGTCAAAGAGTTGCAGTTGTAGGGAAGTTTAACTTGTACTTGGGAAATATGAGACACGGACGCCACTACATGAAGAAGACCCGATATTTTTGCCAATATCATAATTCAGAAATTCATTAAGATGAAATGCCTGGATGGACATGAAACGGTGGCCAAACATACAGTGACATGGCAATTCTCAACATCTGTTTAAATCGGAAATGGAAATCATATCCTAACTCTATTCGTAGTTTTTAAAAGTGCTCTGTATACTACAGATAAATTGCAAAAGGAACCTCTAGGATCAGAATTCCCTAGCTAGAAATTTGAAGCTGATTATTTCTGTACTCTAATCTACCCTGACATAAACACTATTGACTATTTACTAGGAGTGTAAATGAATGAGTAGGACATCAGTAACAACATTTTAGAGTTAAGAATTTTCATTTTTTATTGAAATCCGAACTTAGAAAATACGCACATATAACAAGTTAGTTTAACTTTATAAAACTAATTCGCGCATTTTGTAAAAATTAGACAAAGGTGTTTTGCAGAGTGCAGACAACATCAGAACAAGTTTCACTGCTCATAACATTAACTAATGATATGCACTTACAAAAACTCATGGCGTTAGTGCGGAGTCCAGCATCTCCAGTCCAAGTGAAGTAAGTCCCACGGAATCCTCCAGATCAGATTTGTCCCACCATCCTTGTCCCCGCCATCGCCACCTGCATTGGGTACTTACCTGACTCTGTTCCATTGTCCCCCTTCCTGGGTCATCCTCATCCTTCCTGTCATCTTCTTTCGGTGCTCACCCCGGTTGCCTACCGCCCAGAGACGGTAGCCCGCAACCAGGCGTATCGCACCTAGGTGAGGACTTCTCTGCTTGACGAGAGCTCGCGCACTCGAAGAGCCCGGACACCTATCGTCCTCTCGTCCAGTTGGGTTGATGTCCATGAGATCTAATCAAATCAAACAAACTAAGTAGTAACTTTCAACTATTGTGATTTCCACAGTGAAACTTGTTCTGGAAATGTTCGGTCTACAAAACGCGCAATTATTCATTAACTATATGACAAATATTCCGGGGAATGAAGTCGCTGGAACTGAAGACTGGAATGGCAGAATTGGCCAAATTTTTGAGGCATGTCTCAAGTCTCGAAGGCTTGAAGATGGATGAAGGGTAGCTACCGTAGCATCTGAGATGAGCATCACTTGTTGAGATTTTGTGACCAAATCATCACCATTGCCTACAATTTGGAAATCATCAAAATTAGAATCTCCGACAAAGATGAAAAAAATCAATCAATCAAAGAATCAAAGAAATAATGTTGTTTTTTGCTTACACACAAATTCTGATGATCTAACCTTGATTTGACGATTTTCTGGTGTTCCCCTTCCAGCCCACTTGGTATTGACTGACTGATGGAACTGTTTCCTTCTGGAACTTTATTCCTGACCCGAGTAGAGTAGAGTAATTGCAAAGGTGTCCGTATAGATAGCAAATGACTTTTAAAAAAATTGCAAAACGGGAAGAAATTGATTTTTCAGGACGTGGCTAAAACGAGGTGTGAACTCTTTGAAAATCAGATGGTGAATGAGCCAAAAGGATTTTGGCTACAAACGTATGGAAATGTTTGTTCTAAACGTAAACTAGTACTTAGATTTTGATTTTTTGTAGCTATGGTAGCATTAAAATTCAGAGCAAAGTCCAGTACAACACTTTTATCAAGAAATCGGGTGACCAATTTGGTTAAATAGTATTCAGATTTATTTTATGCCAGATTATTTCACATGATGCTGAATTAATTTATATTGCGTGTTATTTAGTTTAAACAGTGTGTATTTCAATATGCGACTGTGGTCAAGGCGGATACGATACAGCCAGGAAGAATGTTACATCACTCTGACGAAGTAGTTGGTATAGTTATTGGCGTAGTTGAAGTTACTTTTAGCTCTGTATTTTGCCCTGACCTTCTTGGGTTTCTTCACTTTAGGTGGGATCGGTGGTGGTTTGGATTTTACGGAAGAACTTGCCGAGCTGGAAGCGACAGCAGTTGCTGTTAGTTGTGGTTTCTTTGTTCTCTTCCGTCGTTTGGTCTTTCTGACCTTTGGTGATCTAGTCGTCGTTGTATGTGAAGTTCTGATCTGAGGGTCCTCGGTGGTAGGCTCTGAAATCGTGGTACTGGTCTTGGTCCTGACTTTTGGACCTGGGGGTCGAGTAGAAGTGGAAGTGGCCATTTCTTGAACTTTGTCATCTGTCGGAGGACTGGTTAATTGTATTTCTTCTGGAACAACGGTTGTAGTCTTCGGTTTGACCCTGGGTCGAGGTGTCGACGTATAAGAAAGGCCTAGAGCAATTTCATCTATGGAGGTCTGAAATTCACTGGTTGTTGTAGTTTTTGCTTTGACCTCAGTCGGCGTTGTGAATATGTCCCCAGATGTTGTAGAAGTTTGAGTTGCCCTTTCAGGGGGAATGGTCGTCTCATCTTTGAATTTGACATGCCCCGATGTAGTAGTAGTAAAAATTCCACTCTCGGTTTGGGGCGTACTGGTAGTAGACGTTGTTTTAATAGAATTTAAAATAATGTTGTCTGGTTTAACTTCAGACCGAATGGTGGTCGTTGTTTCCTCATATGTGTCATTGTATACCCTTTTAGTAGTATTGTACTTGGCCATTGCTTCTGCTAGTTCTGCCTTGTAATAATTTTGAATACGCGATTCAAACGTTCCATGCAACACCATATTTTTCACATGTTCAAAATCGTAATTATCATAATAATCATCTGCCCACGCATGAATAAAATCCGGGTCGTCTTCTGGGATTTCGGATAAATTTTGAACTTTTAATCCTTTCTGTTTAGCCAGCATAAGTTTTCCATTCTGTTTGGGACGCCATGTGGGGCTCGTTGTTGTAGCTTGTTCATGGTCGGTGCGATTCTTCTTTTTCTTGTATCCAATGCCTCGACTGGCCTCAATCCCTATTTAGTATCACGTAGTATGAAATTAATTTTCTAGATGTTTAGCCACAAGCAAATTTTAAACCTTACTTTTCTCTGACCAGTGTTCAATAGCTTCTCCATTGCCACTAATTGAACCCCATGAATCCTCACATATGATAAAGAATGGCTGAAACGGTAAAAATTGTTACCCATCGCACTGTCACCATATGCATTTCGAAAAAGAAGTCACAGAAAGAAAATTATTTTGGAATTCACGATGCAAAGTAAATGGAACTTGACTGACAAAGAGTGAAAGTGCCAATTGGTCACTTGGCTATACGACTAACCTTAACCTTGAGCATCGAAATAATTACTGCAGTTCAAGGCGCATTACTCACGAAAGCAATTAAAATATTTACGGTGCAATTTTAATAACTTTCCTACTCCAGAGTGACGTGCCTCATAATTTTATTCGATTTGACTTTGAATGCCAAGCCCAGTCAAACCCGTTAAAGCTTTTTAAAGAAGTGTAAAATAAACGAACAAACTATCAGCTCACACATATATTTCACTGAAAAATGAAAAAGTTTAAGTTCCAAAGATCGGTATGTTTGTCTCTTTTATTAACAATTTTTGGTGCGCTAGCTCAAGATTTTTAGTAATAAATTAACCTTATTAGCTTTACATTGCAATTCACAAGGCAATATTACAGTCCGATGATTTAAAGAGTATTAATAGCACTTGCTTGCTTATCAAACACCTTCATACATACCAAGCTACAGTAACAAGGTATTAGTCAACCAACTAATCAATCTAATTTAACAAGAGGAATTCACAGAATGTTTCAAGGAATTTTTGCAAACGCAAGGCGAACTAGATTTAGCGAAATTTATTAGTTTTAGCACTGAACATGTATTAAAAAGGCCAACAATTACAAGTATTTTCGGCAATACTTACTAACTATAATTACTAGCACATGTACTGGACGAAATTTAGTTTCAGAGAAGTGCACAAGGGAACACTTCCGTAAGACTTCCTGAATTTTGTCAATTAACTAAGTCTTATCTGTAGCTCAATTAGAATGGCAACATATCTACTAAACAGAGATTCAATCTAAGCCCCAGCGATCGGTCATGTTTAGTTTGTTGGGTATGGTAGGTCAGGATAAGGTGATTTGATCTGATTCGCCCCAGCCCCATAATTAGGGTTGTAGGGTGGATTTCCTCCTGAAAATGAGATGACAGTACAAGAAAAAAAACTAGTAGTAGTAATATATATTTTGACTTAAATAAAAAGTATGTACCTGGCACTGCTGTTGCAGTTGGGTAAGGAGCTGTCGTCTGATTTGGATACCCTGGGCTTGGCATCGACATTTGCATAGGCATTTGCTGCTGCTGTTGCAGATTTGAGTTTGGTGGATATGGATATTGAGCCTGATGCTGCTGCGGAGGGTAAGGGTAAGCAGGAGGGGCGCCAGAAGTCACTGGTTGTGTCGGATATCCGGTCATCGGAACTGCTCCAGGAGTTGGATTTGCTATAATGTTTTAAAAAAATAATCATTAATAGATCCAAGCCTTGAATAATCGTAACCTTTGCCGATTTTCTTACGTTGATGATAAATCCTTCCTTCCGATCGTCTACCTCTGTATCGTGCCAAGTAACAAGTAGGGATACAAATGCAAGCAATGATCCCAACAATGAGCAGAATAAAAGTGACAATGATTATAGAAGCGACAACCCAAAACATGGATTGTGCACTAAAAACAAGAAAAAAATATCAAATCGAATCATTTTACTCAAGATTATTATATTTACTTACGTTTTTCTGTTCCTCTCAAATTCTTTATCGAATT
>WJEZ01002110.1:0-14590 GCA_009869925.1 Thalassaphorura encarpata | reverse complement strand
TCGACACCAGCAGAATCAAGATTAGATGCTCGATGTAAGAGAAACTCAGAAACTCTATATTAGATGTTAGAATGAAACGGATTTGCAGATTCTGGAAATGATATGGAAAATTGTTTTTTTATATGAATTTAATTTTGGTTTGGTTATGATCTTGCAGTACCAGAATCAGTCCCTTCTTGCTCAGTTATTCAGAATGCTACGAGATCTGAGTCAAGTCTTGATTCTCCGCGTCCAACTGGCCCACCTTTGGCCTTGGCTTCTAGTCAGACTCCACAATCACAAGCTAATGACACTCCCCGCCGAAAATCTTGCCGTACTCCTGCGGCTGCTGCGGATTTAACATATGATGATTGTGGAAGTACTGACATTGATACTTCTTCTGATTCTCCACTTTATCTTGGACTCCCTCGTAAACAGTCTAGAATTTTAAAGAAAGCATTCAAAATTGGATGCCCTGGATCTCCAAATACTACAATTGAGGAAATGAAGGTCAGAATCCCAGTTAAGTTGCCGCCACAAATGAGACGCAGAAGAAGCTCTACGCCTATTGACGATGTAATTAGACAAAATTTGTTGGCTTTTGCTGAGAAATATGGAGAAAAGGATGAGGTGGAACCAATTGAAAATGAAGTTGAGCCAGGGAAAGGAGCCGCTGCTGTTGCTGACCCATTGCATTCTTGGAATGGCCCAGGCCCAGGGCCTACGAAATCGAGCTCTAACCGACCACATCCGGTTTCAACTTCAACATCAAAAACACGAACAACATCACCAAATGAAAATGTTCCATCTGGAAGTAGCAGGAAAAGAGGAAGTGCGACAACGTCGTCAGAGGAAGAATTGGAAGCTCAAGCTAATGTTGGAATGAGCACTAGAAAAAAATGTCGAACAGTAGTAGTAGACTCATTATTCGGTGCAATTGCTGGCTCTGACGATAAAAGTCCAAGTCCTACAAAGGAATCAAGCGCAAGCACGGAATCAGGGTCAGGATCTGGCTCATCATCAAAAGAACCCGTGACAACTCCGGGTAAAAGTTCTGAAGAAGAATTAAGCACAGTTGACAGCACTAGCACACCATCCAAACAGTCAGCTTCGGATGAAGTCGATGAAATGGACCCTAGACTTTCAGCTTCACTTTTACGCTCAGCCGAAAGAAAAGAAAGAGAGAAGCGAAGGTTGAGTCAGCTCAAATGGACTGAGGGAAGAAGAAGAACGAATCCACTCACGTTTATGTTTACTGGATTGTCTGAAGAGGTAAATAGATAGTAGAATAAATGTTATGGTTGTAATTTGAATCAAACTGATTGATATTATTTTGAAACGCAGGAAAAAAGCCGCTATGGAAGATTAATTGAGGCTTTGGGTGGAAGAGTTAATCAAGAGTCCAGGTTTACTAGCAACATTGATGCAGTCATTGCTGGAAGTTTGGCTCGAAGTGAAAAAGTTTTGTGTGCAATGGCTTTTGGAAAAAGAATCCTTCGTCCATCTTATATTACCAGTTCTAGAAGTGAAGGAAGCTTTTTACCGGATGTAAGTTAGCAAAATAAAATTGGATTGCTACTTTTAAAATTGTATCTTAATACTTTTAATGTATTACAGCCGGATGGATACCTTTGGGGTTATGGACATGGAAAAAATCCAGGGGAGGAATTAATGGCTGTCGCTTGTGCTTATTGGTTCCACCGAATTAAAACAGATCCGAGAGAAAAACCATTCACAAGATTTCGGGCTCTCATTCTAGATCACAATGCAACTAAGGCTGCAGCTTATAAGAATTTAATCATTGCTGGAGGAGGGGAGGTATTTGAGAGTATTCAGCTGGATAAAATCAACGTTCTCATTTGTGACTCAAATGCTACATTGGCCGCGGCAATGGGCCCGGATTTCACTCTTCCTCCTGGGGTAGTAAGAAAACTACCAGTTTGTCTTCATGAAATTATCATCAAGTGCAGTCCACCTGATGATGAGTTTTTTATTCCATCTGCGTGAAGTTGATTTCAATATAAGGGAGTTCCTTTTTCATTTTTTCACGTTTAAAAATATTATATTTTATTCGCATTGTGCATGGTTCGAAGTATGCACCATGCTTTGAATTAGAGAAGAGCATCTGAGGAAATTTTATGCTTTTTTGGTTGGGTTTGGATTATTGGTTGGAATCCAATCCTTTTGAGTTGAGTGATGAGTGAAGGTGAAGTGCGTCAATTGAATTATATATCATTTATTTAAGGGTTCAATATTTTGTTCTCTTGTAATTCCATTAACATTTCAAAATTTCAAAAACATTAAAATTTGGTCAATTGAACATATATGTGGATTTTTTAATTTAGAGCATAGTTGGCTGTCATGCATATCCTTTGAATTTTGAGATTTTTTCCTGACATCTGGAGTCTCAGACTTGAGCCTTGGGATCAGCCATAATTTTTCCTAAATGGAAAGGAAATAATTAGAGTCGAAATTTTTCTGCCGATGTCGATACTTACTGGTGACTTCAAAAAATTCGGATTTTGTGAGTGCTTCCTCCAATTCCCCAAAAGTTGAGCCATGTTTACTCGTACAAACCCATTTGAGCAAAGTGTATAGAAAAAAGTGATATGTAGGGCTTGTTGATTCCTTAGCTTTTTGTCTGAGTTCAACCAATTGAGCTGGTCTGAGACCAAGGTTCAGGAAAAATACATCTTGACCTTGAATAGCTGCAGTATCGTCACTCAAATAAATTGCTATCCAATGTGCATCATTTTGCTCAACCCCTAATGAATATAAATTTAAAAGTAAAAATGAGTAGTATCAAATTCAAATTATTTGCATTCCATAGATGACCTTAATTACTTTTTAATTTTGATTGCCCTTGATTGGTAGGTGCAAATCCATCCTCTACTTTCAGACATTCTTCCAAAACCGTACAGACTATGCTATTTTGTTTGGTGTCAGGATCCAGGCAAATTTTGAGCACGCTGGCAATGTCAGTCAAGTTTTTTCCCTCCAGTATGTTGTAAAATGTTGAGACTCGTTCATAGTCCTTCAGTCCTTTCTAAAATAAGGATCAAAAACATAATAAACGCTAGATCCTATTGGAAGATCGGGTTTATTTTAGTTCATACCAATTTCTCGGTTTCATTTTGATTAAGAGCACCTGCTGTGCGACAGCGATTCAGGAATTGTAGACTACAATCCGTTAGTTTACATAAGGGATCAAAATGTTTTATAATAATTTTTGCGTGATTCATGTTACAAGTATAATTATTCGAAATTTCTGTGTGTTTCAGTTACGTATAAGTTTGCAAAAAACTTTCAAGTCCGGGTAAAGTAAGTGTTTTTTGTTGATTATCCGATGCTTTGGCTTAAGCGAGGTCAACTCAGTCCATTTTATACTGGCGGCGGATTGTGACTCTTTTTGCTCTTTTTTGTTTCCTGATAAGCCGAAAATACGGATGGTTCCGTATAGAGAATAATGATTAGATAAGTAAAAATAAAATAGCAAGTGAAGTAAATGTACTCGTGAAAAAATTCCGTATCACTAGAGCGCTATGTCAATTTGGTGCCACTGTACTGTTCATTTGGCCTGCCCGGCAGAGACACATATCGAATCAAACGCTGACAATGAATCAGGAATTCAGAAATCAGGATTGTCATCTCTCATCAATCTGACAACTTGAGCGGAAGTAAAAAAAATTGATCTTTAATATTATTTTAGCAAGTTTCTGCTATCAACTATAAATTTAGGACCGTTTGAGTCTTTTGATGCTTGCAAGTTCTATTTATTTATGCAATGTTTACACAAGAGCGACAAGGGTGTAAAAATATAAAATAAATGTGACGAAGATGAAGGCGTGAGTGCCGCATTTTCCTCGCATCATTTTTTAACACATGGACTGAATTGCTTACAGTTCCGTCTTGCTTTACTTTACTAGCTGACTGCAAAAGCTAAGCATTTTCACCAGCAGATATCTTGAATATGACAAGGCAAGTCAAATCCAAAAATAATATTAGGAAGATCCTTCTTATGTTTTTGCGGAGGTGTGTGGACCCGGTGTGAAGTGGAATGGATACTAAATTGCAAAAACAAAACGAGGAGGATTTACTGTTTGTATGCTCTGCTCTGCTCCAGATTACCCGGCTACGGCTTCAAAAATAAAATATAACGAAAGAAAGGAAAACTTTGGAAGGGGAGACAAGGCCATGATCGCAGTTTTAGTTCTTCTAGGTGTATGTACTTCACATTACATCACATCTACGTCCTTATTGTGATTTGTTTATTTTGACAATATGTGTAAACACATGTCCAGCCAGATGTGTGCAAAATCTTAAGTCTTGATCCTGTAGTATGCAAAAATCATATTTGCAACTTGCAGACAAAAGATGAGAAGAACAATTCGCAAAGAATCTAGAATCACCACATGTGTTTGACCGTATTCTAATTTGATACATTTGAAGAGTGAATGACAAGGAAAGCGCAGAAATTCTTTGGGGAAAATAAATTTTTATTTTTAGAAAATCCTTGGATTAAGAAGGTTTCTGCTCAAGACATAATTTTTTCATATTTGGCTTTCCTGGTGATGCGGCTGGATTGAATCTCTAGTTCACTTTAAAATGGAACGTACAAAGTATGATTAATCAGGTTATGACTAGTCGGTCGGTCTGAGTGGTTCAAGGGCAAATACAGAAATAAATTATAGGCAGGGTGAAGATAATTAATACTGAAAATCCACAGAATTGAGGCGTCCGAGTTAGAAATAGGAGAGAATTCTAGATTCTAGCTAAGAAAAATAGACGTTAGACGTTAACAGACAGGAGCAGATGAGGTGATGATGAGTTACAGCGGCAGCGGCATGGCGAATCCAATTATTTTCCTAATGATACAAGGAGCTTCGACGACGTCGACTACTGTGTTCAGATGGTCGCTCTACAGCTAATTCATCTGGGTTAGAATTTCGCCAACCGGATGGGGAGGTACTGGACTCATCAGATGTGATCAGCATACGTGGCACATCTTTTTTGACAAGGTAGTGGTAACACTGCAAAGAATTTTGAGAACGGTCGAGCAATTAAATATGATCCAGTAAGTTTTTTGGGTGAGATCACGACACGGTTATAACAAAACAACTCTAAATTATAGTAATACAATATTCGACATAAATGTTGAAAAAACTAATATATCTTCAGTTTATTGATTTTTTAATGTACAGTCAATGGCCGACATATTATCTGGTATCTTTCTTAGTTATAAATTTAAGTTCAAAAAGTTTCTTATGGATAGGTAATCAGTCAGTCAGTGCAGCTGTTTCAATACGTCCAATTCTTTTTACACATGACACGGTCAAAAAGTACGTCCAAGTTCAGGCCACAAAAATCGTGAAAGAATTGACAGAATAAAAATAAAAATACTGCCTTGTGCCTTACCAAAAATGCCCCAATTCCAACTCCTAAGACGAAGATGTTGCAATTTAAAATCTGAATAAATCAAGGTACATTTCAATCAATCAAGATTCTTAATACGTTAAACTTGAGGAATAGATGTACAATTTCTCTGTGCAATAAATTAAATTACATACCAATGAATCAAAGAACGTAGATGCAGATTCTCCCATGATGATAAAGAAAAAGAATGTTAAAAACAAGAGTGAATGAATGTGAACTACTTTTATTTATGAATTCGCAATTTACAGTAAGCAGTGAAGCGGGCTACAAACTTTATTCGCTCAAGCACAGAATAAACTCCGAATCGGATTCTGTAGCCTTTCAAAAACCCCGAAGAGAGACTGAACTGAAGTGAAACTGAAGACTAAAGTTAGTTCACTTCACATTCCATGACATGCAAGATGCAAAAATATAGAGCGGCACTGCTGAGAAAGGGTTAGACTTTTAGTTAGATCTACTCTAGTGCTATAAAAGTCATCTTTTATTATCTAAAAGCAAATGCCCGCCCGCCCAGAGTTGAAAGAAAATGACAATTGGCAATGGACCAAAAACTACAGCTAGACTTGTCAAAATGAACATGCACTGTTAAAACAGCTCGTCATGATAATAACACCCGAAGGTAATTCTAATCTAGATTTAGGTTAAAGAACCGACAAAAATGAAGTCACATTTGACACTTTAGAAAAATGAAATGTAAGCATAAACTTGACTATCTCTGCGGTAGCTGTGTCTAGTCTCGAATTCAGTTCAGACCAAGGAAATTATTGGGGAAAAGCTTCCTCAAAAAATGGTAGAAACTTATCGTTCTCGGATTGTCTGACGGTGGGTATCGGACTACAAATTGATTGAAAAATATTTTCAATTTCCAATTCTGACTATTTTTAAAAACCTATAGAAAAGTCAAAATTTGTTGGTTACTGAAAAATAATCAGTTCAGAGTAAATTAAATGATTCGGGAAAAGTGATGACAGCGTCAATGGTGGATTCCATGATAAGGCGTCCAATTTCTGGGATAGTCATTTCGTCAAAATAAAAGAATGGTCCCACATAGCATCTGTTTGGCATGCAGCTTTTGAGGCGGTAGAAATTGTACTTGGAAATCGTCGCAACGTTTCCTGTTTTGATCCAATAGATGGTTTCATTGGAATCTGTTGGAACAAATGATGCCAATTGTGCAGTGAAACCCAAGAATACAGCGATCGCAACATTTATGATTCCAATTAGAATTATCAAATCTAGAGGCAGAATCCTGTTCGTCAGAATAATATAGTTGATGTAAATCATAATGAAAGTCAGAATTGCGAGTCCAGAGGGCAAGACCAAGTCTGAAACGGCATTGTTGAGACGACGGCAGAGCATGTACATGGATCGGTAGAGTGTTATAAAATAGTTTGCATCCGCTAGCTTTGACTCGTAATATCGTACCCCCTTTTTTCCCACGTATCTAGTATAGAGACCATATTTTTAGTAGGTGTGATTTATATATTTTAAATATTTATTCTTGTACTTCATTTGCTTGAGCATTTCAGTAAAGGATACCGTTCCAAGCGAAAGGATTGATGCGTAGAAGAGGACAGTGCAAAATTGCATATTCTATAAGGAAAGTACAATGAGACGACCACTGTGTGGACGTTACGTCTCAAGGTGGACAACGAAGGAAAATGATTGAGAGAGAAATGAATTGGATAGGTAGGAGAGGAATGCAGCAGCGAACCCAGCCTTAGAGTCTAGCAATGGAACTGCTTAGCCTCCAGACCAGGATGACTGACCAGGACCATTGCTTCTATGATGACAGCAAACATGGCAATTCCAGTATTCCAGCGTTCACGCGAGGTTTGCTTTGCATGCTGTCCCACTACGACCATGGAGTTCATCCGAAATAGTTTGACAAAGAATCCAGGGTTATGTTCTGCAGCAGCCAATACGAAAGCGAGAAATGGGACACACTGGGCTGTGATTCCAATAAATATGAGGACCTTTTCCAATATGCGTGAAAATTTTTCCAGGGATGGTCATATCCTCTAAATCCGACAACTTAGGATTCTCAAAACTGCCTATTCTTGCGTTTAGGTCACCAATTAGAATACAACCTTTATCCAAATCGTACTCTAGAGTATTCTTTAGATCTAAAATTAACTCATCCAGATATAAATCACACTCGGTTGTGGGAGGTAAATAAGCGAAAAGTAGTAATTGCTCCTCAGTGATTCCAATAAATATGAGGACCTTTTCCAATATGCGTGAAAATTTTTCCAGGGATGGGAGAATATTGTGTGTCTCAATGATTTTGAATCGTATGATGAATTGGTTTGTGATTTCCTTGATTTCATGAGCCTTGATGATCATGTTGACCTGACATACAACTCCGAGAAAAGACCCTATCGTAAGAAGTTGTCTTAACTTGGAAAGGATCCCTTCTCCCAAATTAAAAAACGATCAGTTCGAATACCTGCGATGCAAATATTCCACCAGAAAATGTCGTGAGGGTTATCCAGAGCCAACGTCGCCATTTCTGTCTTGAAATTTCAAGTCTAGAAGTTGTATCATTCCAAAAATACGGTGAACAACCCAAGTAGTAGCCATACTTGACAAATATAGAATGGATTTTTACAACTTTATCCATTTTATTTTGCCAAAAAAACTAAAGTTCTGGTCGTGAGTAGAATGAGTTTCGTCCACGCAGATTTCGGTTATGGTCTGAACGTTTGCCGATTAAAAATATTAGTCCATGTAAAGGAGTCCAGGAACTTCACTTGCTGGTGTTACGTATTACATTGAATATTTTATTACAAGAACGAATTGAAAGATTAAAAATTGAACGAAAAGAGGTAGAAGTGAAGTCCTTTTTATGGTTCGAACATAAAATTTTCATTAGCTGTAAAATCGATTAAGCTTAAAATTAAGGATTTGGATGGTTTATTTCGAGTAATAATTGAGAACCATGTTAAATAATAAACAGAAAGATTTGACATTCTCTGATCCATCCAAGGCCAAGCATACATTAATTTATTCATTGTGAACCTAATTTATAGCTCTTCGTTCTTTGAAATTTTTGCAGTTGGGCTGGATAGTAAGCAATAGTAATAATTTTTTTTGGTTCTTGTTTCAATATGTTGCTAATAATGTTCAAAATTTTATATTTTTAGTTAAATATGCAAAAAATGGCCCGATTTTCACATTCCTTGACTTCTGCACCTGTACTCTGGTGGCTAGTTAATTTTATTTTAAGTGAACAAGTTAGTTATATTTAAAGATTTTTCTTTTTTGTTTTGTGGCTTGTGGCACAGCGTCTGCTTCGGCTTTTATGCTTAGTCTGAATGTTGATTGATGTTGATAACCTTTGTATTGTCATGAAATGAATATGACTGTTATTTTGCTTTGCACTCCTCGGCTTTGGCAGGCAAGACAAAATTGTAATCAGGCATTGACTCTATTTATTTAATCCCAACCACATGTGTGTCCTAAATTAGTCTCACTGACTGGCACGTTTAATCTCCAAAACGTCTCAAATCAAATACTTTTGGCAGCTTGCCAAAAGATTTTGCCCAAGTCAAGTCAGGTCAGTCGTCAATCAGCTCGTAAAGTCGTAAATCGCGAGCACGAGGTTCTTACAGAATATTAATATACCATTTTCCCAGTCAGATTTGAAAGAACTTAAATAGTTTAGTCATAATGGATCATTTCATTTAGTTTATTCTTATTCTTCGTGATTTCGATTCCCACGACTAGTCATTTTGTAAAGCTTATCAAAATATTTCATATCCGCTACCCACCCAAGTCAAGTTTTGTGTTCTATCATAGCACCAATAGTAAAATTGGCTTCCGAGATATCGTGCGTTTTAACAAAGCTTACAAAAGTTATACGTACATGTTAACTTAACAACAATTTGGGAATTTCATCAGGTAAGGTAAGTGTGTAGTGTTGTAGGAACAGCTGCCAGCTAATTGATTTTTTTTTTCAATTAAAATATTAAAACTAAACCACTTGTTCCATAGTGAGTTCAAAACTCTCTTCTTCTGGCTCCACAAGACTTTGACTGTCGTAGAAAATTGCATGAGTCATGATAAGGAAACAGGATACTCCCAAGACCCAAAATAAAGCAGCTCCAGCCCCGACAATATAAAACACAGGCATTGAACAAAGACCCACGAGACTGTATTGTTGAGTCAAACTGAGTTCATGACCCATGACCACCACTCGACGCTCCCCATTTCGTCGATAGATCCAATAACAAACGCTGAGAGATCCAAGGACAGCGATCAAAAGCAATGGAGATGTCAGTCTATAAAATAGAAATTAAATTAATAACAGAAATTAGTAATTATCTCAAAGAGCAAAGAATCTACGAGTAGTTACAAGTAGTACTTACAAACAAAACAAGATGAGTCCAATGAATACAAAAAGGTAGTTGCTTTGAAAATATTCAACATTTTGTACAACACGACGAGGGAGTCGTTGAGCAGATGCAGGGCTTTTAAAACGAGTTGTAGCAAAAAATGTTGCCCATGGACGGATTTTCTCACGACTTTTGGAAAGCCAATCAACCAGAAGCTGTTTTGACAGTTAGTAATCTCGGGGGTAGCTGAAACACTCCAAGTTTTCCATCATTCCTAAAAAAATAACAAGGCATATGTCAAACAAAAAATTCACAAAACGTCAGGGCTTAGGGCACAGGGTCGTCAACTTTAAAATTGCTAGTGCAAATGCAAAATTACTGTGATTGCGACTGACGCCACGCAATTAACTTAACAATTGACTTAACATTAGAAATATTATGTGTCAACTTACCAAATCAATTAAACCCTTACGGTAATTTGATTCCAGGAAAAGAGGGTCCAGGTCCAGCAGCTGATCCCATGTCAATGTCAACATCTCCCTTCATTGTGACTGGCTATTTGCAAATCTAGGTCACGGAATATTTTACCAAAAAGAGGTCACGTCAGACAAGACCACTGACTGGAGGACTTTTAATTTGCAAGAATATGATCTGACTTGAGCAAGCAGGGTCGAAGAAATTGAAATAAGAAAATTTTGATGAGCTGTTGTGGAATCTCGTCATCTGTCTAAACTAAAACCTACGTCGCGACTCGTCTACGTGTTACGGAGATTTCCTTGGGTTGACTCATGCATGTGAGTTCCGCCCTTTGCTCAATGTGCCAATTTTAAAATCAAAAATTAACCCATACCGTTTGTACTATCACAACCTGCATGCAACTGCTGCAACTGATTAAATATAAATTACTTTGTTTTGTTCTTACACCCAACTAACTACGCAGAACAACACTCGTGTCAAAGTTGACATCATCTCCTGCATCCTGCCCTGACCTGGGCCTGGCCTGAGTGAGTCTCTTTATGTCTGATCCAGTTCAATCATCATTTTTTGTTCTGACCAAGAATCTCCTTTTGTGGACTGGAGAACTCTTTTCATTCTGCAATGATTTGCGTCTCTTTGTTTTGACAAAATGGGTAAGTACGAGTATGGCCTCATATATAAAAGAATTATTACAACATTCGATTTTTTACTTTCATTTTCAGATGTGAATTTTGATTTTGATCACTTTAAATATTCTTCTGCCTCTGCGTCGTCACCCGTGGTCGTGGCCTTCAACTTCAAGAAAGTTTTCATCAACTCTAAAATATAAGGAAATCGTGACCGCGATTTGGTTTTCTTGTTTGTCTACACCGTCAAGGAATCATCTAATTGCTAAAGGCCAAAATACAAGAGCTTATCTGAAGGTCAGTTTTGGCTTGAAGTTTAAAAAGTTTTTTACAAGGTAAAGGCGAAAACAGCTGATTTATAATTGTATTTTTTATTTTTTTATTAGATATATATATTCCACAACTTCACCTCCACATTCTGTACTACATTTTTTAATACGATGCAGTCACCCAGATATATCTGATTTTCATGAACTTCACAAGAATTGTGCATAAAAATTCGCCGATGACTCAAGATTACAGTCGGATCTAATAATTAAAGTGTTTGTGACGTGACATTTTGTTGGCTAACAATCTCAATCTAATTCAAACATGTCTTTCCCTAAAGTTCCACCTTTTTCAAATATGTTAATAGTGACTCCAGACATTCTAACGAATTCTCGTAGAGAGTTGACGAGACAAACCTTCATAGCAAAAGCTAGGACTCGGGTTTTCAGATCATGTGAAAGAAGTTTAGTGAATGTTTTAGTTGGCCTGTTTTCTATTGCACTCTGGATTTCTCCAACGAGTGGAACTGTAACTGTAGTTTCTCAGATCACCAATAATTCTGTTGCTGCTTTTGAAGATCAGCCTGCTCGTTTTATTCCAGAACGTGTTACAGTTTATGGAATTCAGGTGAAAGCAAAAAATAAAAATATTCAGTTTTTGTGATGCTAAAAGTTTGTCTTTTTTTCATTCCAGGGACTAGTTGTGTACGCAAACCCACCAAGTGCTTGCGAACCTGTCGAAAAACCACCGCAAGATGTTTTTCCGACTGTAAATTGGATTCTTGTCGCACGTCGATTCGAGTGTGATTTCCAACGAAAAATTGAGAATGCTCAGAATGCAGGTTACTCTGCAATCATTGTTCATAACGTTGGGTCCAATGCAACGGAGGCAATGGGAGCTGACAACCCCTCGAAACTTTACATTTATGCTTGTTTCGTGGGAGAATTTCATGGGCATCTACTTCGAGATAATTTCACTTATGAAAAAGGGTAAATTGAATCAAAATTAGAATTCACATGAGAACTTTAATTTGCCGTTTCTCCAGGTTTTACGTCAGAATCCAGGACGATTTTTCTATGAATGCGTATTTGCTTCCATTTGCGATTGTTGTTGGCGTTTGTTTCCTCGTCATGCTCGCTTTTATGGTAAGAAAAGTTTTAAAATCATCAATTGGGTTTCCTGTTTCTGTTAATTCGATTCCGATGTTTTTGTGTTTTTCCCAGTAAGGCATACCAGTTTCTTATAATAGTATTTTTCATCTCTTTCATATTAGGGTATAAAATTCACACCTGTTAAGAATTCATTTACTCAGTCATCAAAACAATTAGTGCCAGCACACGCACTACATAGAATATTTTATGTGAATTATAGAAGCGTTAGCATCACTCACTTTTGTCACGAACGAATGATTGACAGATAGAAGGAAAGGCAAGGTCACTCTTTCCTAACCCCCTAACCTCTATTAATTCTTCTAGTGAGTGAGTACATTGCGCGATTTTATAGTCTTTATTATCAATTTGCGGTCAAAGATTCAGCGATTGACGTCGGTTTGAAGGTTATTTACTTTCCTTCGTGTAAATGGTGACCCAAACATCTCATTATCTAATGACCTTGTCACATGTCATCAATCTTGCTACGCTTGAACAATAATTTTTCTTTGTGAGGAATGAAATTGATACATACACTCATAGCTTCGGCTGTTTGCGCGTGTAATGGTTAAATGCAATAAAATTTTAATTTACTATATTAGGATAGGAAATGACTTCAAATCCTGGAATTGATAAATTATTAGATTAGTAGTTATATTTCCATTGTCTTGTTTTTGGTCAATTTTTGATCACATTCTTGTGTCCAGTCTTGAATTCATTTTTGTGTCTTTTTTTGTCATTTCAAAAATTTCAGTTGTGGCAACAGGTGGTCCGCTGGCTCCGTGAAAGAAGAAGATCAAGACGAAGGAAACTTCCTTCATCGGCTCTGAAAAAGTTACCCATAAATAAATGGACTAAGGGGGATCCCTATGAGACTTGTGCCGTTTGTCTGGAAGATTTTATTGAACAAGACAAAGTTCGTGTTCTCCCTTGTTCTCATGGTTGGTTGAGTTGGAATTATTTTGGTTATGAAGTGTAAACTGAATTAATTTTTTGATGCTATGTTTTTTAGGCTTTCACAGCGTATGTATTGACCCCTGGCTAACGAAAGGAAGACGAGTTTGCCCAATATGCAAGAGAAAAGTTATTTTGGCGGATGAAAATTTTCCGTTTTCAGAAACCGATACGGATGATGAATCAGCTCCACTGTTGGGTCAATCTTCTGCTTCTGTTCCTACAAATTCGGCCTTGTCTAGCACTAGTACTTTTGTACAACAGGTAAAATTTATTTTATTTGGTGATTTATGAAAGTTTTTCATTTATTTTTCTCTATTCCAGGAAAATCCATACCGAAGAGCTCAACGTCGTGCCCTGATGGGTTATTCAGACACTGCCTCTACTTCTGGAAGTGTGACAAGCAGTGAGAGTGATACAATTTCGAGTCACCGGAGTCTTCCGGTCATGGCTCAAGTTCATAGTAATCTCTATCGACCTTCAACATCGGCCCCATTTGGACCTCATGCACATGAATCGAGTTCAACTCAAACTCCTAAAAGTCAATCGCAATTTTATGTGTCATGTCAAGAAGGAATTGAGGTTGACGACGACGATGATGATGAAGAAATGCTGGATTTGGCTGGTGCTAGCAGTAGTAGCAGAATTGAACCTCAACCACAAGGGACAACAACAATGCTTTTGTCTGTGTCACCCATTGTTGAAACGGCAGTTGAAGTTTTGGTTGCTGATGGTGGAAATCCTCGTCCTACGACCTCATCAAATGGCCCGGGCCCTGGACCTTCTTTCTCACGCAATGCCATTGTTTAAAAATTAATTCAAAAATAGCCGACATAAACTTGTAATAATTAAAAAAAAGTTGCTTCGCTTCGCTAGTCAATCAGCTAAATCGGTCGAATCGGAATACATAAACTTTTTTAAACCTATGTAAAACCTTCAATTGCTTTTTTCATAACCAACAATGAGACCTGTTACGATTGCATTTAAATTTTTTAATAAAACGACAAGAAAAAGAAATGAATCGAATTTTTATTGTAATACATTTTCATAATTTGCCCGGGCCTATGGCTGGTTGGTAATGATACATTACATTCTAATAATTAGATGAAAATCCAGGAATCTAGAGTTCTAGAATTTTTAGGAAATAGCCAGATGCATATCTAGGAATCTAGAGTTCTAGGAAATAGCCACATTCCACTCTGATTGCATTGTTGCCAAAGTGTACAAGATTTTGGGTTATAACTTCTTTGTGTTTTAGTACGCAGTAGATTTGCGTTGCGCTCAAGGAAAAAGATGAGGAAAACGAGGACCGCCCACAAACGCCATTGCCAAAAAGCCTCGCCGCTTTGCCTTTCACTTTGAGCCGAGA
>WJEZ01002109.1:0-14591 GCA_009869925.1 Thalassaphorura encarpata | reverse complement strand
TGTGCGCAACTCTCGTCAGTCAAGCTTATTTATCAAACATCCAAATTTCTATTTGGTGTACATTAAATCTGACTGGACAGTAGTACGTATTTTGTTCAATTGGAGAAACGGTTAAGTGAAGCAATTTGGTCCCATGCTTCATTTAAACAATTTACATGGATTGGAAATTGGTACTATTATCAAAATAGAATTTTGTAACACTTTCAACTGACTTTTCACGAGCTTAGTGACACTGTGTAGGCCTTTTTACGTCTCATTGAAATAAAGAATTCAATTTTATGTTAAAAAGTCCACCTTCCATCCATATCTGCAGGCCCAACCCTGCCTCACGTTAAACGTTAATATATGAAAAGAAAAAAACGTTATAAGTGAAAAAGAAAAAAGGAAAATATAAAAAGTCAAATTAAAATAAATATAAAAAAAATACACTAAAAATGAAATAAAGTAAATAGTAGCGCAATATATCGATGATATTAACCCTTAATCACAGCCATAGGTCAATTGCTGTGGCATTCCTCATTTGATTAGGATGTACCGTACGATCAAGGCTGTGTCCATTTTAATGCCAACAAATATGAACAATTAAAGGAAGCTATGTCTAGAAAGTACTTAATTTTTTAGGTCGTGTCAATCTTGCTGGACAAAGGAGCTAATGTCGCTTGCGCAACCAGACGTGGATTTACCCCATTACATTTGGCTGCGAAACATGGACATTTAAAAGTAGCAACATTACTAGTCAATAAGGGAGCTCCACTTGATGCCGAAGGGAAGGTAATGTTGTTTTATTCTGGACTATGGAACTTCTACTTCTGACATAAATGAAATTATTTATTTTTTCATTATGCAACTTTTCAGAATGGTTTGACACCGTTGCACGTAGCTACTCATCATGATCACAATTCCGTAGCATTATTACTTTTGTCCAGCGGAGCAAACCCAAGCTGTGCAGCCAAAAATGGTTACACTCCCCTTCATGTTGCCGCGAAGCGGAATCAAATCGACGTAGCAAATTTGTTAATCGAGAATGGAGTTGACGTTTCTTGCGCATCTCGTGGCGGCTTTACGCCTATACATTTAGCATCACAGGAGGGACATGCAGAAATGGTCGAACTTCTCCTGCGAAATGGTGCTAACGCTGATGCGGAAGCCAAGGTAACAAGATTTTAGTGCTTAATTACACACATTAAAATTATTATTGATATTATTATGAAGATTATTAGCTGGCAAACCCAGCTAATGCGACCGTCATGTCCGTGTGTCTGTTCGCACCCTATAGGTCGTAATTCTCGTCGGATTTGAGTGTTTAAGAACCTGACTCCCCCAATGTGCTTTGGTCGCGTAGCTATATAAACTGAATCAAATGGAAGCGCATATAAATTGAATATAACCAACGCGACCGTGTTTCTGAGGAAGCGAAATAACAATCGCGTTTCACAGTCAACTGTTCAAAATAGTGCTGCTTAATTTTGGCTTGTGCCCAGATCTCTTCATAGAGTTCTTAACCGATTCAAAAACTCTACGCCAATCAACATATCTTAATCTTCAGATGTGCAAACCACTCTGGTTTTCTGTTATTAAATTCGAAAGTTACAAGAAAAATAAGAATATGGATAAAAGTTTGCCTGCGCTTCACGATGGATCCATTTGTTTGACAATGTTATTGAAACGGCAGCTCATTCAACCAATATATTGGGAGCGTCCATTGATAAATTTAAACTGCTTGTACTGTCGTTGGAAGAGCCAGAGTTCTAAAAAATGGCGGACACTTTTGCTGCTCATAGGTACTTTCAGTACTCAACTTCCACTTCGGTTTGTCATGCAATTTACACCATTCGTACATGTAGCTCTCCACAACAGGCAATAAACAATGTTTTCACTTTAGATGCAAACAATTATCATTTCACAAAAGTGAATTTTTCTAAAGTATGTTTTGAGAAAAATTGAGAAAATGCCAAAAGAACAAAATTCTGTATAATAATCAAATTTCTCACTTGTTCATTCTACAAGATCAGACAACTAAACAAATCACAAATTTGCTGGGAACGAAATTTATCTGTAAAATTATTTGAAGTAGATTAATAGCTATTTAGTCCAGCGAATCAATCAGTGATCAGTGTCATATTGATCTGGAAATATATCTTTGGAGTAATTACTTTCCCCTGTATATTGATTATTCACCTTTTTTTTTTCACAACTTCGCAAGGCTTGCGTATCTTTCCATTAAAACGTTCATAGGTCTAGCATTGTTAAATTCTACTTCCCCAATAGGTAGTAGAGACTTACCTTCTCAATAAGTGTTTATTCTTGGAAATATGAGGTCCTACGTTTTAAAACCTCCAGGTCAAAGCCTCGACTTTCATTCTAGGGGTTAAAAACTGGGGACAAACTCTTAAAACCGAAGCCGGTTGTTTTTACCAACCGGATAAACCGATACCCTTGCATTTCTTAACTATTTCTCTCAACTTGTTAAAGTCAGAATTAGTCCGATTCAGACAAAACGAGAGTACTTGTTTGTAAAATCAGTGTACAAATGTGAATGCTGATAGGATACTTTGAAGCCCACTTATAGCAACTTTAGCCAATAACCCATTAGAATTTTTCTCAAAAACTGTAGTTGAGTACATACATATGAAATCCTAATGAGTTAACAACCGACTATTTTGCAATTGGGAAAGTTTTTTGTGACATATTAATAGTTTTGATCTGAAATGTAGTGGTGAGCTACAGGAAGTAATGGTGGCGTGACAAATTGGAGTGGGAGTGGAGTACAGAAAGGTATTCAAGAGTTAGGAATTTGCCGACCTATGAGCAGCAAAAGTGGCCGCCATTTTTTAGAACTCTGGCTCTTCCAACGACAGTATGCTTTACGTTCTGGCATCTTAGAGTTGCTTATCGATTTTCAAAAAATTCGGTAGTCGGCTAAATTATTTCCGCGTTTCACGATAGATCAGTTGGCATAACAATATTATTCAAACGACAGTTCGTACTGGAATGAGGTGCTTCTTTCTTATACGGGACACTTCCCATTAAGCATGTAATTCAGCAAAGCACATTTACAATATGAACACTGTGTAGCAGTTGTAATATAGAAAACAAGACAGAAATATAGGATTTTGGTGAAAGATTACAATGGATATGAACAGGGAGCCAATGTACATTCTTTTGTTAGATTAATGGGACAAAAATTAAATGTTGAGCACATTTAAAATCTACAAACAAGGAAGATCAAAGTAGTGACGGGGATTGTGTTGTTTTGGCTCGGAATTTTATGGCAAAATATAATGGATGGCTATTTATTTAGACATCTCTGCCAATGTGCCAATCATTTGAAACAAATTCCATGTTAAATCTAAGAAATTTGAAGTTCTATCTTATACAAGTTTCATCGGATTTAATCCATTTCAAAAATCCTCGACGACTGAAGACATTGTGAATTTTAAGAATAACCTAGGAATTTGGAAAAATAGAAGGAAAAAATTGGAGCCCAGGAATCGAACCTGGTGTGAATCTTTCTGACTCACTGAAAATCTAAAAAATAATATATCCAATGTTATTTCTTTGTTCCTATGAGATGAAATTTTCAATCATTAAATTTTGTTGCTTCCCATTTCAATTCTTTCCAATCACTTCGTTTACCAAATATTTTCAGTTACATTCATCGTCACTTTGCTAGCTCGGCTACACCCGTCTACGACGGTTTATTATATGCATCATTTATGCTTCAACATCATTCCGCAAACCCAAGTTAAAAAGCCCACCTTCCATCCATATGCAGGCCCAATCCTGCCTCACGTTAAACGTTAATATATAAAACGTTATAAGTGAAAAAGAAAAGAAAAATCTAGTAAAGTCATATTATTAAAATAAAATAAACCGTCGTAGACGGTTGAAATGAAGCTGGCTGACGTAATGAAAGCAAAGGAAGAAATGGAATTGTAATTAGTGGGCCTTAGACGTCTAGTTTGAACAACTGTCATCAAAATAAGATAAAAAGATAAAAGTAGTAATATTCATGATTTTAGTAATCTAGCATTACAGCTGCTTCGTTTGGCTAATAATATGATATAACTTTGCTGCAAAGTTTTGAGAAACTTGGCGCGATTTTATCACCATAATACAAGAAGGTGTAAAGAAAGGCTGATTAAGCTGACTAATCCTATTAATTTTTAGTAGCAATCCGACATAACGTTGTCGCGTAAACAAATCTTACTTGAAACGCAGGAACAACTTTCTATTTAACAAGGGAATGTTTTTCAGCAACACCCCAAACTGGCTAAAACTTATGAATAAGTTAAACTTAGGTATCGAAAAAAAAGATGTAAGCAACAACTTTGAAGTATCAGAAGCATTTTCTTCCACTATATTAGTCCGATCACTGTCATTAGATCAGTATTATGATTAAAACAGATATATTATAAAGCGCAGGAACAAATTTGTAAATAGTTGGAAGCGTCTGCTTTTAATATATTAGTTTGATGAGAGCGTTTGCATAGCATTGTAATGCTACTGGATTTATCGTCAAGCACAGGAAGAAATCTGCAGACTTTCTTATTTTGCTTGTAACTTTTTAACAAGAGGAAATTTTGAACCTAGCAAATCTTATTGCACCTCTTATTCCCGAGATCTGTCGATTGACGTAGAGTTTTTGAAAATCGGTTGAGAACTCTGGGAGGAGACGCGGTGACAAGCCAAAATTAAGCAGCACTATTTTTTCGTATCGATTGAGAAACGCGATCGGTTTTTTGCTTCCTCAGAAACATGGTCGCTTTGACTATATGCGATTTATATCCGCTTCCATTTGATTCAGTTTATATAGCTAGGCGCCCCACTCCCCGTACCTAGCAAGGCGCCCAGAGCACACCGGGGAAGCCAAGGGTTGAAATGCTCAAATCCGAGGAGTTTTTNTGATTCAGTTTATATAGCTAGGCGCCTGATCCCCTGGACCTACTCCATCGCCCAAAGCACACCGGGGAAGCCAAAGGTTGAAATGCTCAAATCCGAGGAGTTTTTTGATTTGGTCAAGAATAGCGACCTTTAGAGCGCGCACAGACAGACAGATTGTACAATTGCATTAGCTGGTCAGCCAGCTAATAAATAAAAATATCTTGTCTATACAGAATGGCTTGCGGTCTCTGCACCTTGCAGCGCAGGAGGATAATGTACCAGTCGGCACTGTCCTGGTTTCGCAAGGTAAAGCAGATGTTGACTCTGTAACCCATAACGGATACACACCCCTTCACATTGCCTCACACTTTGGCCAAGCGGCTATGGTGCGCTATTTATTACAGAACGGGGCTAATGTCCATTGTGTGACATCATCTGGATACACACCACTTCACCATGCCGCACAACAAGGTCAAACGCTGATCATCACATTGTTGTTGGAGAAACGCGCATCTCCGGATGTTTTAAATTCCGTAAGCAAGGAAAGGGAGCATTGAGCCCAAATCAAGTTTATATGAATCCTTTTCTATCTTGCTCAGGCTGGTCAAACGCCACTTACAATAGCAGAACGACTTGGTTATGTATCTGTTGTTGAAACCTTAAAAATTGTCACTACAACCACCGTGTCTTCGCTGGCAACTACTGAAGAACGCTACAAAGTACTAGCCCCTGAAAGCATGACAGAAAATTTGGCGTCAGATTCCGAAGACGAAGGCACCGACGACGCTGGAAATGAATCCTACCGATACTTGACCGTAGATGACATGAAATCTCTCGGAGATGACTCTCTTCCAATTGATGTAACACGAGATGAACAACACCAAAGAGATTCTTCTTGTAGGTTCACTTAATAATTTTTCGAAGATTCTAGGTTATTTCAACACTCAGAATTGCTTTGTGAACAATATGTGTGAAGCTTGAGTATTACAGAGAGATAAATGACGAGAATCTTTATTTTGTTTTCTAATGATTAGAATTATTAGGATAATCTCGCTACCTAATCTACCTAATCACGATGACCAGAGCTAACATAGAAACCACAAAAATCAATCTTTACTGAATGATTTATTCCGGTTTAGTCATAGAACCTGTCGAACTGATTGTGTTGAATAGTAGATAATTTCAAAATTAGTTGAACAGCTACGCCCTGACCTACTAAGCTGAATCTACAATCTGTGGCAAAATTGTTCGAATAAACCAGACCAGTAGACCAGCTGCTTTGTCGAATACTAAAGACTCATATATTATTTTTAGATATGAATGCCGATGACAGCAACATAACCACCAGTACATACCTCAATATGGCCGCAGACAACGTAGCAATTTCAAAGTCAGCTGTACAAGTCGGGTGAGGAATCTTTCAAGTCTTATAATTATTATAAGGTATTTCAGGTTTTAATTCTCGGGAATCTAAGCAATTTTAAACACAAACTTGGTTTCGTTGGTCGAATTTAGCTTACGGCATATAAATCTTTTTCTCACAAAGTCTGTATTGTTCCTACAGAGTTTCCCCTGTGTGAACAATACTGTCTATAACATCGTACCTTTCAAATCGAGATAAGCCTGAAATTATCTTGGTAAATCAAATCATCATATCACGATCGATCAGGATTGGGAAAATATGGTTCACCTCCGCTTCTGCTTTAACTTTGTTATATTAACTTTACGAAGTTCGTCAATTGAGTGCTTGAATGAATTTATGTCCAATTTGAGTCATCGACTCCATTAGTCGACCCATTTTCACGAAAGTGCACCTATAGGGGCAGTTATGTCTGTACTAATTCCGTATCCGTAAGATGAAATCATCGCGCCGCGCAGTCTTGGAAAGCAGAAGTGAACCCAATGCTGTTTATGTTCGTTTGTGACTAAGTCAATTATTCTATTCATAACCACAATGATGTGATGAACGCCAGAAAATTTACTCTTAAAATATGGTTAAGAAAAAGAGTAACGTCTTTATGCCAACAAAAATATCATGTTTATCATGTTTATAAATTGTTCTTCCTGAGAGCCTTCAACAAATTGCCGTATCGTCTGAACCACTGGCTGAATGGCCTTATCACTCGCTACAATACTTAGTTGGATATATTTAAGTCAATGTTTTACAGTAATATTAATGAATGTTTTATCCTTTATTTCAATCTCACTAACTCATCAGGAAACTGCATTGGAGAAAGTAAGCCATTTTGCATCCTCTTTATAGTAGTATGTGTAGTGTAGCAGTTCTATTAAACTGTAAATACAGTTATACCAGGGCAGAATATATGTATATGTATTATATATTTATAAAAGAAAAGGGCTAGAGTCCATGTCAATTGACAAAATCAATAAAAAATCACTAAGACGTTCGTCTGTATAGATCAGCAACCGGAGGTATTCAGGATTCAATGGGTTGCAGTCAGTCGGACATTGTAGCTTCAGGAAGTGGGTGGTGAAGTGCGTTGAGCGCCAGGAATGCATTGCAGTGCACTCCCGGGTTAAAAAACTTTGAAAAAAATCCGAGTTTGACCTGTGAGTCCAATTGGCAGACCCGAACCGGTATTTTGGCCATTTGGAAAGGGATTGAAAATCTGTGGTTCTGAGGAACAAAATATTTCGCTTAGGGTCTTGTCAACTCAATCTGAGAGTGGACTTTCGAAATTTTTTTGTTTTGTCTTTCTTGGGCGTTCACCTTAGACGTATTTCTTTCCCAAAAATACCGTCTGTCTACATGTCGCAATTCTTGACCGAATTGATAAACTATTCGGATTTGAGCATTTTAACCCTTGGTTGTTATATACTCGCTCTGGAGGAGTTGCTACGGCAGGGGGCTGGGCTCCTGGCTATATAAACCGAAGCCCTGCTTGATATCAACCTATACCGAAGTTTTCTACCGATTTCATAAAGCTCTTTGAAAGATAGAAATAAAGCTTTTCGGATGCTTGGGAAATCACATAAACGATGTACCTAAGTTAAGAGAGCTAGATTGTTTCGGTATAGGACATTTTTTTAGCTCTGACATGCGCAACGGCTATAAATACACTCATGTGCGGGCGCAAGCTAAAGAGATGTTACTCTACGATACGATATTGTGTCGCCAAACGTCTGGCGAATCGATAGATTCAGAAGGTAGTACTCTATTTGAGAATGAAGTTCAGGTCGTAATTGCTTGAATTAACTTCACAGCTTTCTCGTCAGCTTTATGGTCGATGCCAGAGGAGGCGCAATGAGGGGTTGTCGCCATTCCGGAGTGAGAATCATAATTCCACCAAAAAAGGCAGCGAGCCCGATGCGTGTAACATGCAGATATTTGAAGAAAGATAGACTTGTGCACCCTCCTCCACTCATGGAGGGAGAATCTCTTGCGTCGAGGATATTGGAGCTTGGTCCGGCAGGTGTCAAATTTCTCGGTCCAGTAGTGCTGGAGATTCCACACTTTGCGTCACTCCGTAGTCAGGAGAGAGAAATAGTTGTCCTAAGATCGGACAATGGTGACAGCTGGCGAGAACATAGTCTGGAAGCGCCACAAGAAACTGTAAGAGATGTTCTAAATGAGTCATTCGGGATAAACGGTAAGTTGTATTTTCGTGAAATGGTATTAGACCGTTGTGGCAAAATCGTAAATAAATTGCTTTACTTCATTTTTTACTTCATTTTTTACGTCAAATATTTGACGTAAAAAAATGAAGTAAAAAAATGACGTAAACTTAATTAATTCGATTTTGCCACAACGATCTATTGTATTAAGTTTCATTCACTCAAAAGTCCGTATTTAGAACTAGCGGAACTCAGTGAGGAATAACTTGAGCTGAATACTTTACATTGTCTTAAAAATCAAATCACTAATTTAAATAGGCTATTAAATTCCTTTCAAGGATTATTTGTGGTCATGATTGAATTAATGAAAGGGTAGTATTTGAAAGTAATGTTTCAAATAATTCCAAGCTTGCAATAATACCTTCCCTCACTTCGATATCTCCAGTTTAATAATTTTTCCGATAGAATCCAGTTTCTACTCGGAATTTGGTTTATAATAAATACCGAGAATATCACTGTTACCAAAATTGTTCACACCATTTATTGCGATTTTTTGGACTCGAAAAGATTTATGGTAGGTAGATGATTGAAATTTATTACAAATTAGAAAGAAATGGAATAGGTTGTGTCATTTGCTAGCATCAGTGTTGTTTTCATGACTGGTTGTTAATTACAGAGCTGAACCAGCCAGAAGATTTCCGGACAAAACGAATTACCCGGATTTTAACGTCTGATTTTCCACAATATTTTGCATTGGTTTCGAGAATACGTCAAGAAGTACACGCTGTGGGGCCAGAAGGAGGTATGGTTTCTTCAACGGTGGTACCACAAGTTCAAGCAGTATTTCCTGCCGGCGCTCTTACGAAGAGAATAAAAGTAGGATTACAGGTAAGCAAATTGAAGTCAGCAGAAAAGTCCACCAGGAAAATTATTGTCAACAACATTCCGAAAAAGAAGCGGTTTTCCTTGATTTGGTGAAACTAAACCAGTGAGTTGATGCATAAGCATGTTCACCAATAGCGATAAACTCTTTCTTCTATGCCTGATAGCAGTATTAATCCTACCAATGACAGGAAAATACTATGCAGAAACTGAACAATAGTAGTTACTCGTAAATGTGTAGTAACATTAAGGTTACGAGTTGTTAGGTTAAGGTCTCATACCTCAGACGTTGATTTAAAATTGACCTATATTGTTCGAAAATTAGGGTAAACCCAAAGTTAATATCTGAAGGGATTATGCATAATATAAGTCAACGGCTAATGCACCTATTTTACGTAGGGTTTCACAATTACGATATTCATGCATGACTAATTCAAGTAAATTATTGAATTATGTATGTATTTCAATAATTACTCAGTCTTAAACATAATAGTACTTGTAGTGTACCACTACAGTGTTTGTTGAATTATAGTAACTGCTCAAGACAAATATATTTATCACAACAGTCACACAAGAATGATTTCGCAATAGACGATTCGCATATTTTAAGGTGGAATTCTTCACGCATAAAATTCCCGTCAAATAAATGTTACCGTAGGTATAAGGAAATACGAAGAGTTGTACAAGACATAGCGAAGCCCGAAGAAAATTTAAGTTTACATCGATCAATATTTGGGAAGATAAATTCCTTCGAAAGAGTTAGCCGTGTGTTTTCAGCACTTAACCACGAAAAGCTTAGGCGAATAGAAAAGATAAGACCTATTGAAGGTATAATGTTTTCCCTAACTGATTATGATACAAAACGATCTCCTCATTCGTAGAATACTTACCCCATAAATTACAGCAATGATTTGAACATCCTATGCCTTGTTTATATTCAGAACTGTTCGTTTTCCGAATCATTCTTGCGCGACTGTTATGTTCATCTTTAGGAGGACGTACAGTCCAAACTTCTATATAGACATACTGTAGATAGGGATAAGTATTTGCGTACGCAAAACAATAGTCAGGTGAACAAATAAAGTGCAATGGATTCCAACATTTAAAAATTACAAACATTAAACTAACGCTATTTGCTTTCACTAACGATTATCTTCCGAAATAATTCGATAAGTCAAGCTAGCTGCTAGTTGATTGCCGACATACTCAAACCAGTCTGCATGAACCCACAAGAATACATAAATGTGAAGAGCCAAATGATTCGCGTTGCTCTCAGCGGCTCATACACTATATTATAGGAGTTAGTTGGCGTTTTTCCAAGTGAGGTTGACGCAGTAGTTCTTCGCGTGAACGTAAATTTTCTTGGTTTTTCTTAGTATTTATTTGGTTCTTCTATTCGACGTGCCCGGGAAAAATTTTGCTAGAAAAGCTTTTCTTTTGCTTCGTATTGTTTTGGGATCTGTCCGGGAAAGTTTCTGCGAAGCGCGCAGCGCGGAGCATGCAATACAGGCGGCCATAGCATTCGCGGGTTTAGCCGCTATCTAAAAAATATCAGTAAAACATTTTCTCACCACATCGTGTTAGTTTTATTGTTATTAAGTTTACTATATTTCAACATGATATAACAGAGAGTTATGGCAACCAGTGCATTCCTGTCCGAAGGGACGGGCTTATCTCCAAGATTATTTTCACATATATATATATGTATATCGGGTGATATACTCCTCTGGAACTACTGGACTTAGGAAGGTGAGCGTGTTAAAATATGCAAAATTTGACCTGGGTTTGTCACATCCCCTTCATATACTGATAACCGCGCGCGCTGCGCGCTTAGGGCAGAAATAACAAAATTCTCCCATGCCAGTGTCGTTAAATTGTTTGGCTTGGCCTGGTCGACCTAACAACCAACCCAGGCAGGGATATGTCGAACGTACGAAAGTTATCTGCGCAGCAATTACCTGCAGAGCGCGGAGTAGCAAAGCGGGTGCCAGCGCTTGCGCTGGCTTAGGCCGCTAGTTTCTAGTATTCGAAAACCGATGTAACCTGGAGAGATGAAAGTTCAATCAAAATTAGGTTTCCCACTTGCAAAGAGAACAGTTTCACTCTTCACTGCAGCACGATCGGAGTCGATTGCTAATTATACAAGAAACTGTCAGAATTACCTATGTATATAAGATACATTTTTTAAAAAGCTATTATTTCTTCAACCATAAAAATTATGAGGAAACTACATATCAAAATCGTCACAACTTTCTTGTATTGTTGTGCTAGCGTACTGAAAAGACGAAAAGTACCAGTAGTAGCGAAGTGCCAGTAGGTTCTTGTTTATACTGAAATACGAAACTTTAGAAATGAAAAAGTGTAGGTTCTTGGTTAGCATTTTTTTTTACAAGCGTGACTCTTTGTACCCTCGTCTAATGTCTCATTTTCCCCTTACTTATAGAGTTTATCGTTTAGGTACACAAGCTTTCGTACAGTACCGGATATTCCTTAGAAAATAGAGAGAAGTAGGCATTATTCATTTTTTACTTTCCTCTTTCGAAGGCTCGCAGACCTTAGGAGTAATTTTTTTTTTGAAAACATATTTTTACTTTATCCTTTGCAGTATTGAAAATAGGTTTTTCATAAACAAATACAAAATACTAACTCTGCTTGTCTGTGTGTGTGTGGGTTTCTGAGCTTCTCCGGGACTTCATGACATATTCTGTGTACACAGGATTTGAATAAATGTGCCGATTCAGACGTTTTAAAGCCAAACGAAGTATGCTAAGTCAGTTTAGGTAGAGGTCAGGGCATGAGTTTGAAATTTGCATTGGTAGTCTTTCAAAATTCAATTCGATTTAGCTGGAAATATTAGGCCAGTAATGGTCAGCAGGGCCTCACAGTATAACTGTGCATCTTTTTTGTGTGACTGACCGTGCCAAATTTGAATTAAGGCGTAATCTTGAAATCTGTTACAGTACGCTTTTAAAATTCAATTTGGTTTAGCTAGGAAAATTCGGTTAATAGATTCCGAAAAGTTAAAATTTTAACATATTTTTTGGTTTATTATATTATGTTTTTTGGTTGTCTCCTGTCAGGATCAACATACATAAGTTTAGGCCATTGGCCGTCGCAAAAGTTGAGTTAGACCTTCACCTTGAAATTTGCATTTCCACTTTCAAAAGTCAATTCAGTTTGGCTAGGAAAATTTGGTCAGCTGGGTAAAAAACGTGAAACAATTAGAAAATTTTTGACCAGCTGGTCTTTGATAACATATGTATATTTTGATCAGTGACCTTCAAAGAAGTCAAATCACGGAAATTGTATTAACACTTTTTCAAAATTCACTGCAGCTCAAGCATAAAAATTCTGTGAGTAATTGTCAGAAATAGTCAGCAAAATATACTTTTTTTTGCCAGTAGAGCATAATAAACCAAACCCGGCCCTACCGCCCCACAAAAATATGAAGCATCCGAACAAAGTTGTCACTGCTTTTATTTTGTTTTAACCTACGAATAAACATTTTAAATTAAACGAACTTTACTCGTGGCCTCTTTATTTTTATAAAATCGCAACCATCTTTCTACGCTGCACAGTAAAACTAATCTGTTGAACGAGATACTCAGTCGAGGGAACTATAATCTCTTCTTCCTTTCTTCCGCGCTTTTTGTTGCTGCCCCGGCATATAGTAAATTTTTCTACAACTAAACCATCCCAATTAATGCAGGGGGCAAGCAAAGTCCATCCGTTTCATGTTTTAAGTTTTAGAAAATGTCTTACGTTGAAAATAATCGTTCCTATACAAAGAATGTTGGAAAGCACTAAAATTTTCAAAGTCAATTTGCACTTTGTTCGTCCCCTGCGCTGAATTACGTTATTTTAACTGTAACATTCGAAGAAACCGATTGCTTAGCACAAAGTTTTTTAAGTAGTATGTTTCAATGAATTAAGCTAATGATACACTGAGTTCTGTTCGATACTAATATGTGAAAATAATATAAGGTGTAATGATGAACTCACGATGAGGCAATTATAAATAAACTATCATTACGATGTCATACCTCTCTCGAAATGTATCTTTGTCAAAAACTCATTTTTTAACTTGTCTGCTCTAAAGGTAATTAAACCAAATGCCCTCATGGGTTAAAAATTTATGGTAATCAAATCCGTCTGGGTTAATTTGACCACACTAACAAAGAAAACAATCATTTGGGTGACAAAGTGTGACTTCACGTGCTAAGGGCAAGATGTCAGCAAATCTTGGCGAATTCATTACCAGGAAATCGTGAAAAAGATGAATTGTTGACTGATTTGGTTTATCTGTGTCAAATACGATACAATCTTTCTTCTCACAAGAACACATTAATCTACGAATGAAATCAAAATTACTGTTTCACTTCCAAAAATTCAGGTTAAAATGCAGTAGGAATGCAATTGCTAATTTGAATTATCTCGATTTTGCAACAACAATTTGAATAATAGAATTTAAAGCGTGCTGAAGTGAGTTGTTGAATTCAAACACATGAATTCCCAGAACTGTCTTGCCGAGAACAACGACAGACCGGTTAGTTTCAATTGGTGGGTAATTTACCTAGTTATAGTTTCAGCTTCTAACATTAAACACAAATGTTAGATGTGACAAGCACATTCTATAAATTCAATGTTAAAAATGAACAAATAAACGTGAATGATGACAGACGGCCGGTATCTCAATGCGACGAATATCAAGATTAAGTAGGACCAAGGAAACCATTAAAATACTACTAGCGGTCTAAACCAGAGCAAGCGCTGGCCGCCCACATTGCTTGCTGCGCCCTCCGCGGAGGGTTATTTCGCGCCTAGACACTTTAAGTCTAGATCATGGCATTGCCACAGAGTACTTAACTAATACTATATATTAACTAACTAATACTATATATAGTATTAGTTAGGTACTCTGTGGCCTTGCTATGGTTTCCTTCATTTTCACCATCTTTCAAGTGAGGCAAATCAAAAGAATTCTACTTCAGGTTGGTGCTGGGCCATTCGGTCCAAGCCAAACAACTTTCAAAAATTCCATGGCGTAGCATGGGTCAAGTTATTTTGCGCTTAACGCGCAATGCATTGGATATAGGATTTTAACCTCCAAAAGGTTACATCCGGGCGAATTCTGAGCATTTTGCTGTATCGCATGTGCGTTCAGCCGTTTTTGTGTGATGTTCGCGAGTACAAGAATTTAAACATTAATTCTGCACCAATAATTGTGAGGATTGGCGGTTAATAATACC
>WJEZ01002108.1:0-14591 GCA_009869925.1 Thalassaphorura encarpata | reverse complement strand
GACAAAGGTGGCAAAAAATATTCATAATGAAGATATCGTCGTCTGGCATGTATTTGGGTTAAATCATGTCCCAAGGATTGAAGATTTTCCTATCATGACAGTTGAGTAAGTACTCTCGAAATTCATAATCGTGAGGAAGGGTTTAATCTGTACAGAATCTTTTAATTGCAGACCATGTGGATTCACATTGAAGCCTAATAATTTCTTCAACGCTAATCCAGCACTCGATATTCTTTGGCAGAGGGTGAAAAAAAAATTACTAAAAATCTAAGAATGTGTGAGTGACGAACCGAAGTGGTCAATAATTTAACTTGTTATGTCTAAGGAAAATCCTGTCGTAATATTAAAAATTAATTCTGACGGTAAATTTTACTAGGACATCATGTACAAAACAAAAATAATGGAGCTGGCTAAGCTACTATGGCCTCTTCTCATCTTTGACGTTTCAGCCGTTATTGCCTATTTCTCCTCGACAAATTGTAAATGCATTTCACATGTAGTGAAAAGTAAAGTACTAGCTAAATGTTAGTTTAATTTGAGATAATCATTCACAAAACGAGAAAATCTTGTAAATCACCTAAATATTAGACATACAATAACATCATGGAAATATATTTTCCTTCATGGAACATAATTTTCTATATAACAGTAAATGTGAAGATTCGTCAGCTTTAAATATTCGAAAAAGTTAATAATTAAAATCTAATTTTGCTAGTTCAATCATTTATTTCGTGGAACTCTGCATCCTACTGGTTTTTTCTCCGTGACTGTACTTTCTGGAGCAGTCGTTGAAGGAGGTTCCGTTGTAGCAGAAGCATTGCGAAATGTAAAAATCACTTTGTCCAAAATATCTGTGTCCCCGTCCCCATCACTCGACGAAAGGTACAGAATCAAGACCTGAGACAATTTTTGCAAAATTAAATTTTTCCGCAATACTGTAAAATAAAAATAAAAATACAATTTACAGACTCCATAGACAAATCTTCCAGGTGTTCCAAATCGTAAGGAATTGTTCCATTTTCCCAATAAATCTTATCACGAATGACAGGCTGTAGTAGAGCATCGTACTCTGACGATGGATTTGCTCTATAATTTAGCCACATACGAGCAGACGTTCCACTCACAAAACAAGAAACGCGCACACTGATTGGGAGCATTTGCAAATATTCAAATCTTGACAATGAGATTGTCATAATACAAGGGTCTGGCTCATAACAAGAAGTCCAGAATCCAATAGAATCTGGTGGTGGTTGTAGTTTGGGACCTACGTTGTGACTTTTGCAAGTACTTCGGAATTGTGTCTGGTAAAAACAATTGTATGTTGTATAGCCAGAGGCAGAAATATCGTCGATAGATATTTCAAAAGTGTCGTACGCCGCTACAGAGGTGTGAAATATTGTCAAAAAATAAATCCAAATGAGCAGCTTTACCTTCTTTAAAATGCCCATGGTGGAAACAAATAACGAATGAGGTATTTTGCTACAATTTATAGAAAAGTTATAGAGTGAGTATAGTAATTAGCTCTAATATCTTGTCTAGCTCGTCTCGTATGATTCTGTCAGCTTAATTTGCAAATTAGAAATGCATGTAACCAGGATTATTATCCGGTTTGCTGTAAATTGTGAATTTTCATGTATGTGTTGATGTTTGACAAGACAAATCAATCCAGACCTTTCAGCTAATCGCAAGTATTAATAGATTATTCAAAACCTCGGTCGGTGTTTTCCTTTTTAATCAGTCGACATTTCCTCGCTTTCATCTGTGTTGCTAATTAAATTACTTAGTTAAAAAATGGTAGGTAGGCCCGTATGTGTTCCAGTCCTGGAATAATTCGTTTTGCTGTCGGATCGGGAGGAGATAAGTTGAATAATGATGAATTCATTTGGCTTGATTTGATGTCCGAAATTAAGTACTGAGCCAAAAATGATTCAAACTCAGATAAGGTTTTCAATGACGACATAATAATTCAAAATTCAGGATGAATTAGAAACACTGTAAGTAGATGGGTTAGTCAAAGGATACAAACAAAATTAGAATGTGTAACTCGAATTAAACGTATTTTTGAAGTAGTTTAGTTCATAGCTGATGAATTGAAAATTGGGCATTAAACATGCTGCTCATGTCATATGTGCAATTAATTCATTTCATTTGCCCAGTACTACTTATCTCCTGCCTTCTAGTTAATTTGCAGAGGAAAACTCATATTATGCTTATAAATGTTGAGTTAAACAGTAACAAGAAAAAACAGTACAGGATGGAATATTCTAGACTGCTGAGCAAATAAATATTGCAATTGCAAAAGAACGTTAAGAAAACGTTCATCCATAGCCTTGTATTTATCTAGCTTTGGAATGAAAACAAGTTTTTGCTTAGGGCCATTCCCAATAATTGAAATCGGGGAGGGTTGACTTGTAAACTATTTTAATATTTCTGTCACTTATTTCCGTCAAGCTAACTAAAAAATAAAATTGATCCTGAACTTAAATTTAAATACGGGACTCGTCATCTTATGTATGCATTCTGATTTCCGCTGTTAATTCATGTAAAAATGTTTATACACGCTATAGCTATTTATAGCACAGGCGAGCCCAGAATTTTGCAGTGCCAAAGTGCCAACGGATTGAATTTGACTGTCTCACTTTCAAATGATTATTTTTTTCGCATAGTGTAGTGCATTGTGTGTGGTTTTGGCTAGAGGTTAAATGAATCAAACCTGTTTATCACATTCACAGTCCACAGTTCTACTGCAGTGAATATAAAATAGTTAAGCTAACTCTCATCCCCATCCATTCAACGTTGTTGAGTTTAAGAAGGTGTAAGTTACAAAGAGAACCGTTTTGTGGTAAGTCTTACATTTATATTTTCAGAAATTTTCAGTTAGGGGTAACTTGAGACATTTCATATTGACATTTTTAATTTTTAATTTAGAAAATGGGCAAATACATCAAAATTGCTTTTGATGCAACACCAGGCCAAGGAGCAGGGGTCTGTGTGATTTACGAACAGTGCAAAACAACTGTTTACACTATCTGCGCTGCCCCACACAATTATGGGAGAGATCCAGCCACATTCGAAATGAAAAATGGAATACAAACTCTCAAGAAATTCAAACGCTACTTTGATCAAGACTCTATCGTAAAATTGTATTGCGACAACCCTGCAATTGAATCTGAAAATCATCCAGTCACGCAAATCCTTCATCGTCAAATTTGTCAACTTGAAGATCAATGGGACTGCGACATCGAATATTTCCACGAGACGATCCGTGATGGCAACAAATTGGTTCGAGCTGCAAACGAGTTATCCCGTGGAAGAGTGCAAAATTGTCAAGAGATTTTGGCTGGGCTTGGGGCAAGACCTCTTGGGGTCTTTGTCTCAGCTTAGGCTGAAAAATCTCTAAAAATCAAAATAATTCTTATGTTCTCACAATGTTGTTCGTTATCCTAAAGTTTATGGAACTAATGGTCTCATTAATTTTAGAATTATATTTTAGCGTAGCGATAATTATGATGATATTAAGATATTGCAGATTGCAATATCATTCTGATGCACAAATCTTGGGTAGTGGATTTTACTGCAACTGCACCAGAAAAATTGATCCCAGTACGAATAGCCGTGACGTATTGGTGTTCGGTCGCTGATTATCCTGTCAAGGAAATTGGTAACTGACTGACTGACCAAATTATTGGAAAGATTCTGAGTGACAATCTGGCAGAATCATGGCTTTGTCAGGGTTGATCACTCCATGTAAAGAATCATTCTAATTTCTCACTCATTGGATTAGCATTGAATGGTCGACCATGTGGGTTTTTACGTATTTGCATTCTTAATGTAAAATGTAATCACTGCCTCCCACATGCATGCGACCATTGTCAGTGCTAGAGTGAACTTTTGTAAGTCTTTGTGTGTGTGGAGTAATTATGTTAAAATAATATTGCAGTATATTAATAGTTATTCCCCCGATAGACTTCAAGTCAAGTCAGATCTCATAATTAACAGTAATTTTACTTGTATTATTTTTATATTGAATTGCATACTAAGAGTACAAGAAAGTAACTGCCGGTAATGCTAGTATAGCACGTTGTGAGAACAGATATGGAGAATAAATGAATTGTAACCGAAAATCATTAGAATTGTAACCGAAAATGATTAGAATTGTAACCAAAAATCCTTAAAATTGTAACCGAAAATGATTAGAATTGTAACCGAAAATCGTTAAAATTGTAACCAAAAATCATCAAAATTATAACCGAAAATCATTAAAATTGTCTTGTTCAAATAAAATTGTTTTCAGATTAATCTTCATCATCCCCTAGCTGGGCAATTTGTTCGTCCGTTAATTCTGGTCCACTCCCACATAAAAAATAAGTCAAAATCTCTCCTTTGCCTTTAACACTGATGAATCCTCTTCGCTCGAACTGATAACCGTACATTCGTAATATTCGATAGGTTTCATCAGTAACCTGAATATTTTATTCGTACCTTGTATAAAATTTAATTTTATTAACCGTATGCATACTTTTTACCTGAATTTTATCAGCTTTCCCAGTACTGTACATTCTGGAACTCACGTTGGCCGTATTTCCCCAAATATCATAAGCAGGCTTTGTGTTACCAATTACACCGGCAGTGATAGGGCCATGGTTAATCCCTGAAATCATTTTAATTATTTTAAGTAACTAGTTAAAAATGCAGGGTAGAATTACCAATTTTGAGAACAAATTGATTGTAGCTCTGTTCATTGATTTGATGTAAAACTCTTTTCATTTCCAGGGCGAATTCTACAAGGATGGCCAAATGACGCCATCGTTCCTTTGGTGGATCCTTGGGATTGACTTGTCTCTTTGGGTTTAACCCACTCGCAGCCATGTACGTGGATCCAATCGTTTTAATCTTGATAATATCCTCATTGAATTTTGGAAGGTTCAGAAGCTAAAATTCCGAACAATGGTTTTGAACTTTGAACTTATTCAGTTAATTTATATAAGTTTAAGGAACTCCTTGATACTTACAGCATCATAGTCTGAAATTACTTCGTTCAAAAATCGTAAACATTCCAACCCTTGATTGTTGACTGCATCTTCCGTGTAAAAATCTAACAAATTTTTCACGTTTTAATCGAGGTTCGAATAATTTTCAATTTACTAAATTTTACCTCGAAAATTGGGCATAGCTGCAAAGATGACCCCAGCCTCCAAATAATTTTCACTGTAAAGCCCTTGATTTTTATTTTGTGAGTTGAGGAAATGATTTGCGACGTGTTGAGGCATGATGTTACACATCTAAACACAAATCCGATTCATATGTATTATTGCATTCATGAAATGCTACAATGAATAAATAGATTTTGTAGAAGGGAATATTACCAAGAGTTCGTTTTTCAGCTTGAACTCAGTAGCCCGTTCCTTTTGATGGGCTAGGTTGGATTTGCAATGAAAACGAATTCTCGTTGATAATTCCAACTGTGAGGAAAATTAAAAAGTAATATTAGAGAAAATTTGTTAACCCTTAACGCTTACTTACCCGTCGCGTTAGACTGGCCAAAGCGCCAAAAAATAATGCAGTGAACAATGTCCAAATAAATGATTCAGAGACAAGGCTAAAACATTGAAAAGAAAATTTCGTTTTCACATCTTTTTTGTCTAACTACAGAATTAGCACTTAAAAATCGGTTATTCCTTCCCCAGAAATTCGTAGCCTTTGCAACTAATTCCTAACTAATGCACTATCAAAATACACTTGTAAGTTTCATCTTACTCTTTTGTACTACTAAAGCTGAAAATCTCCGCAGCACGAATTGCATTCTTCATTGGACTCAGATTAAAAATCACGGCATGGGTGACCAAAACCATGAAACTAAGGGCAGATGCAGTCCAGCAATAAATATTTGAAAACAGAGTAATCGTAAGAAGAAAAAATGCACTGTAGATAATCCAGTACGCAGGAAACGTACACCCTTCCGCCGACCATTCTTCAATAGACTTGAAATTATTTTCTAGCTCTGACCCGCTGATTCGGTTTCCAGCATCAATACATGGAGTCTGCACTCAAATATTTAAAAAAAATTCACTCAAGTTTTAGTATCCTGATATTACAACGGGTTAAAAAAATTACCATTAGAGTTAGATTCGTAACAGCAAGAATGAGAATCGCAACAAATCCAAATAAAAAGTTTAAGGATCTTGATTTTGCATATTTCCCCAAAATAACCAAAATAGCAATTCCAGTGAGAGCAGCTAAAAATCCAATAATCCGAAAAGATATGACGAGAAAAGAAGTTGCCGTGAAAGTGGTTAAGGCAAATGCGCATCCAATGTAAGGCCAAATTCCATCTTGCATCTTGGTTTGCGAAAATTCTGCCTCGTGTTCTTTGTCCAAAAATCGTAGCGTGAGTTTATTAGATTTCTTCAACATTTCCCTGGGCATTGGAAAATAGGAAAGTCAGACACTTCTTAATTTTATATAATAGGGAGTTTGAAAATTAATAGATTTAAAAAGAATTGTCAACCTTTTCCAGTCCAAGGACAGCAATTCCTTCCTGAGTCTTTTCTTATAAGAGGAAGTTGCATTTTTTGCAGTTTCTTTCTCATTTTCAACATCCACATCCGCACCCGCCTTTTCCGCCACAGATGGTTGGGTTTCCTTAAACTTGCAGAATTATACAAATTTACTAATTTGTAATCCTTAAATTTTCATGAATTCAGCCCATAATTTATTTATTTTTGGGTTACTGGTTTCAACACTTTTGTGATGAAGTAAGTTTTGATCCCTGCCAAACGAAGACCTTCTTCTCTAGTTTCACCATTTCCAAGCTCAACCTCAAATTCTCCATTAAGGAACGATAGCGTTTTGTCAGAAACGTGTACTTTTCTAAAAACATGATCTAAAAATTAGCATATTTATTAAATTAGCACGATACGTTAGTATTAACATGCCCAGGGATTCCTCCACTTTCCATTAGATTTGCCAAATCTACGTCCTTTGAGTAAACATCAAATTGCCATTGCCTCTGACCCAATATCCCTGCAAGGACTGCCCCAGTGTGAATCCCAACTCTCATATCCACGGCTGTGTTTAAAACATGATCTAAAAATTAGCATATTTATTAAATTAGCACGATACGTTAGTATTAACATGCCCAGGGATTCCTCCACTTTCCATTAGATTTGCCAAATCTACGTCCTTCGAGTAAACATCAAATTGCCATTGCCTCTGACCCAATATCCCTGCAAGGACTGCCCCAGTGTGAATCCCAACTCTCATGTCCACGGCTGTGTTTGTGCGTTTTTGAAAATATCTGAAATTTGTACGTCCTTAGAAATAGCTCAGGCAAATTAAGCACGGACGAATCGATTTAAGATTATTGATATTTCGNGTGTTTGTGCGTTTTTGAAAATATCTGAAATTTGTACGTCCTTAGAAATAGCTCAGGCAAATTAAGCACGGACGAATCGATTTAAGATTATTGATATTTCGTACTTTATGGCTTCTACGACTGCCAATCCCATGTGGACACATAAAATTGCATGATCTGCCCTCTCTTCTGGGGCTCCACAGATGCAATAGTAGCAATCACCCAATATTTTAATTCGGACTTGCGAATATTTCTAATGATTAGATCAAAATTGAAGAATTTGGTGTAGGAAATTGAATTTTTAAGCCTTACCTCTGCTAAACTGTCAAAAGTAGAGAAAAGTTCATCCAGGATTTGCACCAATTTAGAAGCAGAGCCCAAGGCAGCAGACATGGCCGTGAATCCAACAATATCGGCAAATAAAATGCTTAAAATAATACAATACTTAATTTTACCTCCTTAACTCAAAATTACTTTAATCAGACGATACCTCACGGGTTCATGCCTATGCATGTAAATCTTTTTAAAGCCATCTCCTCCACCTTCAGCATTTCCAGAATCCTGAGCCATTGTTTCGGCCAAATGTTTCGGAAGGACTGACAAAAGGAGTCGTTGCTTCCAGATGCAAAGTTTTTGTCAAGTTTTGTTAACAAATTTGTAAATTTTAACAAGACTCACTTGTTCCTCTGTATGAACTTCCATGACGTCTTTGACTTCCAAAGAATTTCTTAAATCCTGAAATGCTACCCTTTGTTTCTTCTCATGAATATTAAATCCCAACCATCCAAGCACATTTGTTGCAACGAGTAAAGCCAAGTTTGCCGTTAACTGTGGAAATTAGTATTAATGCTTAATTTTTGAATTTTATTTTGTTTCACACCTGTTCTGCCAGAAATCGTTGACCCGTCGCTTTCCAGCAAACCGCAGCCGTATGAAGAAGGGCCAATGAAATTGTGTACATTAGGGCAGTCCTTCGTTTTGATGGGAAAGTGATTAAAATCAGAAATGATTCCAAAATAACCCAACCAAGTCCAACTCTGAGCGGAAGGCTTTTATCCGTTCTCAAAACAATCGAACTCATTATTGTAGCAGACCAAATCCAAACTGCAAAATGAGGAACCATCCTTTCTACATTTGTTCGACCAGGGAAAAAGAAAATTGTTGAGGAAAATAAAACTCCCAAAATCCCAAGGACAAACATGACTGATGCGTAGGTCAAATGACCAGAATAATTTTCAGTATCATCTCCCTTTAGATGCAACCACCAGTAAAGATGAATTCCAATTTGAGCTGAACTATAGAGTAAAAGGGAAAATAAAAAACAAGGGAAGAGTTGGGTACGACGACAAGAAATTGAATACACTTTGTACAGTTCCTCAATGTCAGGATCTTCGAATTTGTTCAAATAAAGGATTTTGTCTTCATTTTCCGGCATTGTGCGACCAGGGCCCATTTTGTGTAATGATTTAAAATGACAGAAAAACGACGACAGGATGAGAAACTGCCTTGTGGTTGACTGAGCTAAGAGCTTAATAATACGTTTGTCTCCGCTTGCCAACTTTTCCTTCTGAAACTAATTGATTTAATTTAGTTCTTAATGCGAGCGGAACCTTAATTGACATTCCCGTCCGTTTATCATGAAATTGTGGTCCACCAGTGCGTTTGCCTTGCAAATTGTAAATTTGACGAGTTAATCGATCGTGGTCACTGCAAGCTCATTTGAATAAAGAAGGGTAAAATCAAAGAGTTGAAATGAAAGTGTCTGTAAAATTTTTTCCAAGAAAATAAATTACTACATCTAAATTACATCATTTTAATTACATCTAAATTACATCATTACTAAATCTAAATTACTACATCTCTACTTCTGTCTATGGTAAAATTGTATGACATTTTCTTATGTAAACCGGTACTGAGGTTTGGCTTTCGGGCTTTTATAATTTGTTACAATTAGAATTAAGCAATAGAGATTCGACCAAAAGCAATTTTTCATGAAGAAGATTCAGAACAGTTCGCTTAGTTCAAGCCTAGAACGTTTTTACAATCTTTCAATAGAAGTTCTAGCGTAGCGTCTAGCTCTCCTAAAATAGAAAAGCATTGGGTAAGCAGGGCGGGAAGGCGGGATGAAATGGTCCGAAAATTTAAAATCCGAGTTTCTTTGTGACCGCATGTGGAGGCCATGCTGCGTGCTGCTGCTACTTCTGACTTTTAATTCAACTTTCTTAGCAGAAAATCATCAGAATTCATAAAACTATTAAAATTAGAATCTCAGAGTTAAATCAAGCGATACATTGATTGTCAAGATTTCGGACACACAGGGTAAGCAAACATTATTTTAGGGAGTTTCAGATTGGGGGATGGATTGAGATTTCTCAATTGGGTTATGGTTATCTAGTTCCAAACTAAGCAGCAAAGTTTGTCGTTTGCTGGTTGGCTCTAGATTTTCGATTTTTGTAATCTAGTAGATTACGTGACGAACAAGTCCTAAGTGGATGTGCATGATTGCATATTTTTGTATCGTTCGTTTCGCTTTTCGTTTACAACGTTCCGTTTAAAAGCCTTTCGAATCTTTGTAAAAATTAATTTATACAAAGATTAATTAATTAGTTTATTGTTTGCATCTCAGATCATTTCATCATCATCACAGACCTACGCAAAGACAGTATCAATTTGTTTCTAAGTATAAATAGTATAAGATCACTTTTTAATGCCTGAACAGGAACAGACAGCCATGAAATACAAATCCTTGGAAGACATGGAGGAAGCGGCGAAGAAATGCGTCATTTGTGACCTTCCCTGCGAGATGAGATGTGGACGTTGTGTCAAAGTTGGTTATTGTAGCCTCGAACATCAGAGGGCACATTGGAACGCTCACAGGGACGATTGTTTCCCGGCAATTAGGATCGAGGATCCAAATTCACATACTGATAGCTATTTGTTGGCAACTAGGAATATTAACGCTGGAGATTTGATTATTAAAGAAGGGGTTCTCATGATTGCCCCTGCTGCACAGCTGTGTCAAGATTCATATATTTGTCTTGGCTGCTGCACCGTTCTTCCTGGACGAAACTTTGGTAGGACAGTTCTTAGTAATTGTGAAAATTGTTCATGGCCGCTTTGCTCAAAAAAATGTGAACGGGTAAATTTGATATTGTAAAGCAAAACAATTTTCATGAAATGAACGAATTTTTGGACTTGTAGGTGTCCTGGCACACCAACAATGAATGCAAAATTTTAAGCGAGAGGAGTGTTGATCAATCATCGTATCGAGACGCTATCATCCCATTTGTCTACGATGCGATCAAGGTTCTTCGATTGTTACTTCTTAGGGAAAAAAATCCTGAAAAGTTCCAGAGTTTTCTACAACTTGAAATTCCTGGGAAAATGCGAACTTACGACTATGGAGCTGGATTTTGTCTATGAATTTATTACGGGAGCTTGCCAAATGAAGGAATACTCGGAAGAATTTATTTCCCGTGTTTTGAATATCGCATTGCTGAATTCCGTAGGGGCTTCCAATACCAGTACTCCCGTTGATATCAACTTATCGTAAGCTGCAGTACTAAATATATAGCTGATCTGGTAATTTTAATTGAAATTAATTTCTAGGTGTGAATACCTACATTTATGAACATGGCGGAAATCAAACTCACTCATGTATTGCGAATACAGTTAATATTGAGGGTGATGAACATTGGGGAGATCATACAATTGTTGCTGTAACTCCAATTCAACGAGGAGAAGTTTTGACAGAATGCTACGAATTTAGCAAAATTTATTGGAAAGGAACGGTTGAAAGAAGGCAGCAATTGCGTGAGGATTTACATACTTGGTGTCATTGCTCGCGTTGTTCAGATCCAACTGAACTTGGAACATTTGTTTCTGGAATCAAATGCAAAAAGGTTAAGGGAGGAGAACCTTGCCAAGGGTTTTACCTTCCAAAGAACCCCTTAGACGAGAGAGTGGAATCAATTTGGATGTGCAACTCAGACAAGTGCAAAGCGACAAGAAAATATTCAGATCTATCAAAAATTATTCATTCGATTGAAAAATCAATTTCTGATGCAAGGACTTTGGATCAAAAACTCAAAATATTGAAAAAACACTCAAATATCTCTGTACATGAGAATCACTACACATTGATGAAATTACGATATGCCATCCTCCCCACATTTGGACAGAAGTTTGTTAAGAGTTCTAAGGAGGAGACTGCAGTTCAAATGAAAGATTTAGCATCCAAATGTCTAGAGATTGCAGATAAATTGGCGCCTGGAAGGTCTATCCATAGAGGTAAGGTTCCAGAATATTTTAATTTTATAAATTAAACTAATTCCGAAATCCTCTTTGATTTTAAGGCGTCCTCCTATTTTATGTGGCTTTTGCGATGGACTTTCATCATTTCTTATTAGTAGAAGAGGGAACCGATACTTATGAGAAGGCGACAGCTAGAGTGGCTGAAATTATCAAAATACGAGATGAAGCTAAGAAAATTTTGGGGTTACTTCCAAAAGGGTGCGAGGGTAATCGGTTTTACAACAATCTTTTACTTCAAGATTGCAAAATTGCTTATGGTTTTGAAGGTGCTTTCCAGCAAAATCAGCCAAACGCTGAAGGAAAGAATTAAAATAAAATCTTTTGTTTTTAAACAAGAACATTTTTATTTATTTTCGCAAAGATTTGCATAACGCTAAGGCATGGCTGATGATTTTCTTAGAATATTCTTGATTATATTTTGACAAAATCAGCCAGTGTTGACTCCACCAGACGGAGGTTTCGTTGGATTCGCATGGATCTTGCTGAGTTACGAAAGACGGAGCAGAATTTCCTGGAGCTCCAGGCATCCCTTGAATAATATTCACAGGAATAACGTTGACTTCACTGCAAAATTTACACGTCTTGGCACATGTCGTATTCATAAAATCCTTGGCTGAGCAACACAATGGTTGAATAGCTGCTCCGCTAAATTTTTCACAATATGGGTTTTGATCCACACATTTTGGTCCGGCTCGTGTGCGTTCAAATTCCGACTGACCATGACCAAATTCAGATTCCCAATTTAGAAGTCTACGCAATTGTCCATCTCTAAATCTGTAATTCCGAACAGCTGCTTGCAGGAAAGGGAACGCAAAAGCGATGATAATTAATAATTTTGCAAATGCAAATTGCATGACTTGTTTTGAAGAGAAGTCGATTTAGAAATTGAGTTATTTCAGAGTTTAGTTTTTTTCCTTCTCAGTTCTGCCAATATTGAATGACTGACTCAAGCGATATTCTGGTGTGAAGGGTTGAAAGGATAAGACAATGAACTCGGGACTATGCTAAGGTGGTGACGACTGTCCTAGATCCATCGTCTCAGACTTTAATATTCTTTCCATTGTATTAGAATTTTGATTGACTGATGTTTTCGGCTTTTGTCTAAATTTTTGACGTAAGACAAATTCAGGCATCAGGCAATTCACACATTGATGGAATTTTGGAAAATTATTAAGATTTTATCAAATTCATAAAGCATATGCAAATTTTACCAATTACAATCTTTTCACGTTTGAGCCAGCAGGATAACTTTTTTCTCTTACAATTTTGAAAGTTTTGTGCAAAAGGCAAAATTAAGCTTGGGTCCAAAAACCTGTTTCGAATCAAGTCCAGTTTGCCATTTGCTATCAAACCACAAAATTGCCTCAAGTACTTTATAAATTATTAATCTAACTAAATGCAAGAAATCACACCTGTTGCACTTGTATCTGTGTGTAACAACTATTTTTTCTACCTCCTCTTTAGCTAACGTAACGTAACTAAAGTACCTGCTAAGACGATCCATGTAGAATTTAAATGCTTTTCAATTAGACAGGCAATGCAAAGTACAGTGCAGTTGCAGTGGCCTAATTGAAAAGGGAATTATTTGACTACACTACACACTACAACTTTTTCCTTAATCAATCTCCAATCACTACGCTACTAGGGAAGGGGAATCCACTTCCAAATCTTCTGTATTTCAATTTAGTAATAGTTTTTATTTGCAATTGCATTGCAAAATCCACCTGTGTAAAGTAAAGTTGTTTTAGTACTTACCATTACCATTTACCTGTGACGTGAGTCCATTCAATTCAATTCATACACGCTCGGCCGGCTCGTGTTAATGTTAAAGAATAAGAAATCCCAAATCTAAATTATATAATTAGGGCAAAAAAATTGAACAAGTAAGCTGCTGAAGCTGAGAAGGGGTTTCCCGGTCCAAGGATTTTTCCTTTTGTTCCTTTCGTCCATGTCTTTGGCAGAAGATTGAATTTTAGTCTTATTCTTATTCCATTTTATCCGCCCAGTGCTGTGTTCAAAAATGTATAAATTTGTTCGTCTTGGCTCACGCCTTTTTATCCAAGCTGAACGGGAGCATTGTGACCCGGATAAAGTTCATGATTCGGATAATCCATCATCAAAATCTCAGGAGGATGAAGAAATATTCAATAGTGCAGATGCAGCAGAAATTGATTTGGCACAAATTCTTGCTCATAAAACTATTCAAACACTCGCATCAATAAAATCTAGTCCAAGTGTGAGTTCAATTGGGGATTTAGATTCAGAGTTTGATATGTCCCTGAAATCTGGACGTAGCACTAGCAGCAACGGTGGCCGTACATCGGTCACTCGAAGGATTATTAAGAAAACTACGACGATAAGGCGTGGACAACGCTCTGAAATTTCATCTCTTTCCATCACAACTTCGGATCACGATGAGGACTTGAGGTCAATGCTGCCAGAATTTGTGACGGAGGCTAAAGACGACGAAGACTACGATGACGGCATTTACACACCAGAGTTAAATAATTTTAAAAGTGCATGTAGTCGGAGTACTAGTAATAGCAGCAATAGCCCAAGTGTTAGTGTGATCAGTACAAGGACAAATTCTAGATCGAGTAATTTTGCAATGGAAGCCGCATGGTACTAACTAAGGAGTGTAAACATTTAAGAATCATGCTCATACCACGTCTCAAGGTCATGTCAATGTACTGTCAAATTTATTATATAAAAAATAATTTAGTTTACGAGGTGAAATAAAATTAATCCAAAAACACTCGTTGAGCAACAAAGTTAGAGGCTGATTCAGACCGAGAGGCCTCCCCTTTCGCTGGAGCCTTGGCTGGAGGCATAGGTCAATGTAATGCTGGAGGTAATACCCGGGCATTCAGAGGTTGAGGTTGATGGTGCGCCATCGGTTGGGATGGAGTGGAGTTGTATGGGA
>WJEZ01002107.1:0-14598 GCA_009869925.1 Thalassaphorura encarpata | reverse complement strand
AGAGCCAAATACTTATCTATTCTGCAAATCGCCGATAATATTTTATTGACTGATTCTCTATCTCTTCACAAGTACAGGTCAACCCAGTCAAGTCCATAAGGAACAATGATAGCCAGCTCAGTTATTAGGATTTATGCATAAGAATGCCTGCCTGCATGCATTCTGAATGGAATCTCGTATCCTTCACGATTTATTTCATAATGTTTACCAGAAAACTGTAATCAGAATCAGAACGACCTTGATGAGATCTGATTGCAAAGGTTTTGGCGTTCTGTCATACGTGCTTGCTGTAAGATTCGCGGATAATTCCATTGCCAACAAAGCAATCTGCAATGATAATTGAAATTTTTAATATGATTATTTCGTAAACTCACACATGGTCGTCATCACTCATCCATCGTCACAGTCACACGTCGACTTTATCCCAAATTCGCACATTTTTTACTTTAATAAATGTGATTAGAAAGGTGTACGGTATTAACAATAATATTATGTTAAGCTATACGTCATGTTACATTGCAATCTTTACCCACCCTATAGTCCTCCGGTCAAAAGTCAGGGCAATTTAATAAAATTTAGTTAAAAAACTTGTTTTTAAGTGACAGATGGGCCTTATTTTGCTTTTTGCTATACCTTAATTATTTCACCACTAAATTGCAGTTCTTTCTGAATCAAGTGCAAGTGCAACAATGACTGCACTAATTCTCCAAATATGGGTGCCAAAATTGGTTGAGTAATAAATTGCTGATGGAATTTTTTCAATTCTTTGTCACCGGTCCTCGTTAATCGCAATTCAGTTAATCTCAATCCAATCCAATCCGGTTTTTGGATGAAATACTAGTGGGCTATGTTTGCTCCTTTTACTCACGCCTGTGCTTGCTACAATGTAAACAAACAAGGGACACACACAATGTAGGCAAATATGGGATAGTTTATAGTTTCGTATTATTAATATTCTACGGGACAACCAATTAAGCTTTATTTACTGCATTGGTCCTACTTATTTCTTGGCATTTAGAATTGCGTTATAGTTCATTCTTCGCATCATCATCATGAGGGTCAAGGAAATTGTATTATTGTTTGTGGTGAGTGGTGATCTTTATGTTCAGATCTTGATGATGAATTTCTTGATGTAGTAGATTCAATCCCTTGTTAAAAACTTGCTCCCTCATCCCATGCATTAAATTCAGTGAGAGTAAATCACTTTTTGCATATGGAGTATATAAAGACAAGGATGAATGGATTTTAGTCATCAGTCATACATTCAACTCTTTAGATTTCAAATCTAATTTTTCAGACCAGTTTAAGCTTTTTAGCTTCCATTACAAAAAACTCAAAATGAACTCCGTAAGATTCATAAATTATTTCTTAGCCTACGCACAATTTCAAAGACTAGTTCTGGAATATTTTAAAAGATAAATAATTTTTCTGTGAATTCAACAGTTTGTCGTTTTCTTTTTGGTCGCCGTCGCTGCAAGCGCACAGGCTGGATTCCTCCATGCTCCAGTTGCTGCCCCAGTCGTTTACCACGCCGCACCCACATATTACGCTACTCCAGTTTACAGTGCTGTAAGGATTTTTAAAATATCTATGAATTTATAAAAATGACATATTTTAATTTGGGCTTCATATTTGCAGTCATACCCAACCTATGCAGTCCACTCACCAGCTGTTGCCCCAGTCGTTAAGACTTTGGCCACTCCAGTTTACTCCAGCCCAGTAGTCTACAAAGCTCATTTCGCAGCTCCAGTAGCCACTTATGGTGCTTATGGTTTGGCTTATGGAAAATAAATTTAATTTATTTCTTCAATGAAATTAATTTTAATTCAGTTTTATCCGGCCCTTCCATCTCGGGCTCGTTCCCCTGATCTGTTCTCGGACACATTGTTGTCACATAAATTCCTATTATCCCGTTCAATAAAAATGGTTACAAAATGAATGAACTGTACATGCGTGTTTGAACGTATTTATTCGAATATGATGAAGTTAAAACAATGAATAGAATCTGATATTTTCGAATACTGATAATTACATTCCAAGTCAAACTCATTAGGACTCTACCCTCTCGAATTTCCAAATCTGATTCAAGGCTGAAGTGACACAAGTTTGGAAACTGATGGGTTGACCAGCACTAAATACAAAATTATAAAGTCAATGCATTTGAAAATTCTTTAGTGAAAATTACTGAGTTTTTATTTTTACCCATTGTTAGTTAAGCATAGATCGCCTGCCTCACGATTCTTGAGAGTCATTCCATTAAGCCCATGATAAACTTGTTGTACGTCATATGCATTGTACATAGGAAAACAATTTGGTGGAAAATTTTGGAATGTAACTTCATTGTGCATTTTTCTAGTGTCAAAATTTACTCCAAAGTCAGTACTAGGTTCATCACCGATCCAATTTGGAGACCAAGTAGAATCAGTACTGCTGTCAGTAACCACCTTACTCAGGGGTTTGCAAAGTTCAATATCCTCAACAACTTTCAAATACTACAAAAAATAGACAAAATTCATTTAATTATATATTAGTTAAATTAATGAAAAATAATTAATGCTTACATTGTTGTCTGCAACGCTTTGAACACGGTAAGGTTGATTTCTCTCAAGATGAAATCCATTTGTGATTCCAGCAATAATCACAATCACCAGAAGGAAGTGAAATATACTGGACATGTTGGCTTAAATTTTGTGTCTGAATAAATCACGTTCCCCAGTTTGCCTTATCCACCCAATCCAAATAACATGGGAGTATTTTTAATTTATACTTGACTAGTGACAACTAGTCAAGATAACAGAATACGTGCCCTATCGGTTCGGTTCCTAAAGAATTTCATGGGCTCATTGGAAAACCCATAACTTTACATGTGAATCACTTATAAAAAAATCACTGTGAAGAGCATTTCGTAATAATGTCAAATTATTTACAATCTGTACCGTATTATCATGAAAACTTTCGATCATTATAGAATATCTATATTTAGAATATACGGTGGCCCCATGGCCTTTGATACCGCCACCCACAGCCCAACCAATCAGAATCCCAACATGACCATTTCTGGAAAAGACTTCCAAGAAAATTTCAGAATTTGACTAATAAAAGTCAACCCAGTCCAGTAGTTTAGCACTTGAAGTAGAAAATAGTAAAATTGAAGACTATAGCTTGTAACATACGATATTGAGTTATAAATTCTCAACCTGCAACAATTAAATTAATGCTAATTACTTATATTCTAACACCACTTTTTATTCCGGTGTAATATTAAGATTGAATTGACGTCAATAAATTCACAGGTTCATGGTCAAGAATAAAAATTTTCTTAAATAATCTACGTGTACGTGACACTTTATCGATTAAGGTGACTTTGTCACCCAATAGGTCAAAGAACAAAGAAATGCACAAATTACCTGAGACCAGAATATGTAATTAAGATAATAAAAGGAACCTGACTTTCAGAGGAAGCCCTGCTTTCTTTATTTGAAAAGAAACGAAGTTAGTGAAAATTATGCATTGCTTTGGAAAGAAAGACAATGAAAAAGTTTAATTAATGTTTAAATTGAAATTTTTATGCAAATAGATTGGTCGAATTGCAAAGGTATTTAACAGAGTTGATTAAAGCCATATTCTCATTCTTTTCCAAACTTCTACAATGACGAAATCCGCACTTTTAATTTTTTCCGTGACCTTTTTTGTTTTTGAAATTTGTTTGGCTGAGAAAGAAGCCAGCGTTCGTGTTACGAGAAGTGTCGATTCTTTATCGGCCAGCGGTGCCCCAGGTGACTTGATCCTTCGTGTGCAAACGGATGACTCTGAACACAATATCGTACTCAAAAAACCAAGTAAGGATAAGGATTACGGGTGGCTCAAAATAAAAATTCATCCCAAAATAAAATATGAAATTTATTAGAATTGTCCATTTTTTCTGCCAACTTTAAACTTCAAATTGTTAACACCGATGCTGCGGGAAATCCAATTTTTGAAGATAAAACTCCATCCAAATCAGTTATTAAGAAATCAGAGAGTAGCGTTTACATTAACCATGAAACAAATACGGCCCTCCATATTCACGATGTTGATGGAAAACCAAAAATTGTAATAAAATTTTGATATTGAATCCCTATTATTGAAATTGACAGATTAAGATCAGAATTTGTATACTATATTCAATTCAGATGGGTCACATTGGTCAACAGGCAATAAATCATAAAGATGGACGTCATTTTATTGGCGAGATTTCCAAAAAGACCAGTCGGGAAATTTCAGATTACGGTAAAATAATAAAATGTGTTGATGGGGCTCAATTGAATTCTCACATTACCCTTTGCAGTTGACCTCAAGCGTAACGTGAGTAAAATTATCAACTTGGGGCGAAGCGCTACTGTGGGTAATTCCATCGTGTCTGTTCAACCAGAACTTGCAATTGTATTTGACAATGCAAACTACAACACCTTTAAAGGGAACAATACAGCAATGATCACTTATCTTTCCCTCCTGATTCATTCTGTCAACAATCGCTACAACAATATCGTCAATCCCAAAATTCAGTTTACAGTTTCTGGACTTACGGCTATTTCAGTAATGATACTACGAAAAACACGACACGTTATCGATGAAGTATTCTAAAATGTATTCATTTTCATATTTAAAGTCAGCTTCTGCTCAACCATTCATCACGAGCAGCGTGACCCCAGCTGGAAATGCTTACGACATTAATAAAATATTAGACTCATTCGCTGGCTGGGTCTATGCAAATTTCTGCAACTATACCGAAACATGACTTGGCACCACTCCTCACTGGTGTACACGTCCAGAGCAAGGATGGAAATGGTAATTATGGAGATGGTGTTGCTGGATTGGCTTATGTAAGTAGCGCTTGCTGGATCAACGGCAACAAAGACTTGGGGACATCTGTAAGTGCTGAGGGTGGGGGTAGCTATGGTGGAATTACTACATTGACTCATGAACTCGCTCACAAGTATGTCCAAATTTTTTTAATAAACGATGTATCGGGTATTTAACCTATGTTCATGAAAATTTCAGTCTGGGAGCACCTCACGACGGAGATGGAAGTGCCTCAACGTGCCCCTGGTCAGGAGGATATATCATGAGCTATCAGGGATACGGAGAAGTTTCCAAATTCTTCTTTTCAAACTGCAGTGCCTCAGCAATGAATACTTTTATAACGTATGCAATACACAGATTTTAATTTTTCATGACCTAGATGAGAACTGGACACTAATTTCAGGTCAACTGGTGGAGCGTGCCTGAAAACTGTAGAGTCTACAACTCATTGGACAAATCCAAGCACAGATCCAGGAGACTTTCTGAACATGACAGCGCAGTGTCAACTGGCTCTGAACAATCCCAAGGCTTATGTAGATTTATCATCGGATCCAAATTTGCTTTGTAGAAATTTAATTTGTAAATACCCTGATGCAAGCAATCGAGCTCTTACATGGATACTGACTACAAACAATATGCCTGCCGATGCTTCGTACTGTGGCGAAAGTGGAGTATAAACAATTAATAATTTTAATAGTATATTTTTGAATTTTTACAATCTGTATATATTTCTAGAGTTGCAGTAATGGTATATGTGTTGTTCAACCAAGTAATACTTTTACTTTTCACCGAGTTTGTAGATAACGTTGAATCCTGAGTAAACTAACTTTAATTACTTTCTTCAGATATGACAACACAATGCAGAACCATTCTAGGACGCCCAAATGCCTGGGTCGATTCTTCAAAGTCGCCTGATTCACTTTGCAGCAACCTCGTCTGTGCGTATTCCGAGCCAACTAATCCAAATGCTGTGTATATCATTACGACCAATCAGTCTCCGGTTTATCATACCCCTTGTGGTCGAAAAGGAGTAAGAAATTTGTCAAATAAAGTTGAGATTTTGAGACCTAATTTTTCTTTACAAATTCTTGTTTCAGCGTTGCATCAATCGTGCATGTTCTCAAAGTGCGCCACCAGTCATTCCGCCTAGTAAGTTCATGAAAAAAAGGGGTGAAGGCAATTTTAGTCTCACCAATGATAATTTTTATTACAAGGTATGACTGATCAATGCAAATCTGATACCGGAAAACCCGCTGCTTATGTCGAACCTACGAAGACAGCTGACGAACTATGTGCAAGTCTCCAATGTCGTTATCCAGATGACACAAATCCAAATTCAATTTGGTTTATCAACTTTAACCGACCACCGCAAGACTACACTCCATGTGGAACTAATGGGGTAAGGATCGTATTGCTAAAATGATTCTGAATTCTTATTCCAATATTTACTCTTAAACAGAATTGCCTCAAAGGAAAATGTGTCGTCGGAGCTGTTTGAGGAATTGATACTCCTAAGCTAGGGAAATCAGAATAATCTGTAATGAAATTATTGATTTTTATGTTTTAGTAGATTCAATTAGTTCTAGTTCAGTTCGTTTAAAAAATAAATGCATTCTCTTCAAATACAACTGTCAAGTCTAAACTACGAGTCGTAATCATTAAATTACTGAGTTTAGTTTTTACTAAAAAATTGTTAAGTTGAAAATTTTGTCCTAGAACATTTCTCAAGACGACCCTTGTTGAAAACTTTTTACTTGGGCAAGAATTTAACCCCTTCAGTTAATTTTGACTTAACCGGCTGAAATATAACCTTGCATATGTATCTTAATACAAAATGATGCGTGTTTGCTCGGTTCTATTTTTATGCCTGCTGACCTTTCGTTTCTCTGAACCGAAGGCTGCAGCCAGGGATGCATGCTCATACAAATCACCAGAAGAATATCACTGTAGCGATATTTGCGTACCTTTCCATAACAATGATTTACCCTGGTTAGATGTTTCTCATGCTAAGGACTGTGTTGAAATTCTTGTGGATGGACTGCCTGAAGTTAACAAGTACTTGCTTGTATGGATCCAAATTAAACTAGAATGCCGTGGCTACATAATACATGAATTTGCCATTCAAGCGTTGGACAATAATGGTTTTCCAATTGGAAGCTGGTACGGTGTCGGTTCACGCACCTTGGAAGAAATCTGTCCCAGTGATAAAGAATTGCTCAGTTTGCCGGCCATTACGCTCGGAAGGTGCCAAGGAACAACGTCGTTAGATGATAGGAGATTGGTAATGATTCATTTAATCTGAGGTTTGATTATGTAACAAGAAACAAGAAAATATTATTTCAGAAAGAACGCAGCTTTCCTCCCACTTATGCTATATTTAGGCAAAGTCAAAGCAAATTTTTCAGCAGGCTAGGGATGCTGTTTGAGTACTTTGGAAATACTCCTCTTGACGTAACTTTCATGCAAGCCACAACACATAATTAGTTTTCACAAATTTTCGCAGGATTCATGATTTTTATACATATTTACAGTGCCGAAGTAGTTGGGAATGATCCGAGTAACGTGAAGTTCATATCTGATCAAACCGGACCATTTTATGTTCGTAAATTGCAATTCCGAAAGAACAGATTAAACTACCGTGCAGTTTCAAATCCTGAACCTACTGTAACACCTTCTAAATGTTATATTCCTGGGAGATTTGGAAGTTCAACTGATCGTACTCAGATGTTCGCTGCATTCGATCCTCCCTCTCTTATAAGTGTTCCTCGGAATCCAAAATACATGGACGAGCTAGCAAAATTATTTCCATTTAATCCAACCTGGATTCCAAATAAGCTCACCACAAGTCCGCCTGGCACAAAAACTAAACGCCCTCCTATCATAGTCCCTGGAAAAGAGCATCCAACGGATCCAAATACTACGCCAAATCCACGTGTAAATTTTTATTTTAATTGTCTAAAATTTTGAATATAAGTTTTTTGGTTTAACTTGTACTGTATTTGCCACAAGATTCAAGAGGACATCAGAAAACAAGAGAAGGATATTTACAAACGATGTGAATTGACAAAGGTAGAAAATTGTGAAGTGATTCTGATTCCTACATTATTACATAAGCTAAAATTCTGTGATCTCAGAAATGCTTTGCCAGTGCGGTTATGAATAACGTCAGACCACAATCGGGGCTGGCTGGACTAGATCCTTGTATTCGGGCTAGCGACTGTAATGTTATGGTGTCGTATGGAAATGCAGATATTTTTGATATTCCAGAGAATTTTGTTTACCTTGAAATCGTGGGTCGAAGCAACTTTTGGGTGGCCATTGGGTTTTCTCAGGATCAAAAGATGGTAAACCATGATAACAAGAAAATAGAAAGTTGAAAAAAAATTTCAATTTTCCAGGGAAGCGATTTTGTGATTGAATGTGCGAGAGAAAGTCAGGGACCTGTGGTTCGTACATCTTGGAATGAAGGCGATTCCAATTTACCCATGGTTAGACAAGAGAATTTATACAGAAACTGTGGTGTGAAAAATATTTTACATCTTGTTAATTTTTGCAGCCAGAGCCACAGTATAAAGATTTCGTAAGGCTATATCAATCTGGGTTTTCTGATGGAAATACATTCTGTAAATTTGCAATCAAAGATGTCGTATTCTATGAGCACCCAGACAAATCAGTCTCAACATTTCGTTTAGAAAGGTCATTGTACTACGTTCTAATGGCTGTTGGCGTATCTCAACCACCAGAAGGTCAATTTTAGATGTCTATTCTCCGAAATTTTGTGAAAGGTCAACTATGTAATACTGCTGCTGTTGTGTAGGGAGGGTTAATTACCACGGTCATGATAATAGATGGGTAACTAGCTTCAAAGTGGCGATTGGAACTCGATTTTCGGTAAATTTGCTTAGCAAATGCTAATTTTTATACAAATATTTTCCTAGACTATACATTTAAATTTAATTTGACCAGCCCAAGCCGTGGCAACAAAATCTGATTTACTGGTAAGCATGAACAAGGACATTATAGGCATTATAGACATATATTATATTGACAATTTAGGCATGGACAACTCATGTATATTTCGTTCCTATTTATTTTCCCCATCGCTACATTTTTGGGTCGATATTGCAAAGAAACATTTGTAAATACAACTTATTTTGGGCTGCGCAAATGGATTTTTGTAAGTACCAATAAGCTTATATTTAGTAGTAGTACTAAATACATTTGGATTAATAACTCTTACTTTCACAGTGGCACATTTTACTTCATTTTGCTGGAATTATCGTTGTATTTTTGGGACATTTAACGCTAACGTTTGCCAACAAAGGTTGGACTCGTCTCGGGTCAAATCAGACAAATTATCACTTTTGGTCCGCCATAATAGCAGCAGCCTTTTATTTTTTTAATACATTCATGGGACTTCTCAATTTTGGAAGACAAGCCCCTGGTCAAACAAATTGCAACGGATGTCAATGGTTTCATGCACTCATTGGACATTTTACATATTTAGTTTCGCGTAAGAATCTCTGTGTTGTGCTCATTTAGCCTCTGAGCCCAATTAATTATTGGATATTTTTGTGTTTAATCGTAGTGGCTTGCTTGGCAAGATCAAATCGAGTGCTCTACTCTTATCTCCCATGCTCAGCATCTTCCGTAATTACAGTTTGGGTGTGGATGTATGTTCTATTCAATATTATAATGTCGGTAAGCAAGCTCGGTGTTAAATTTTAATTAAATAATTCTTTAATTCACCATTGTTTCTGAAACTTCAGTACCAAACCTGCTGGGTTGATTGGCTCCGCGGTGAGCACACTGTAACTTATGCAATTGGACCTCTAGAGCTCCTCGTGCAACCTTATTCAAAACCGGACGAAGTAGCTCCAGTTAGTTAACGTTATGATAACCAAAGCTCTTCAATACATTAAATATCTTCATCTACTTTATTTTTTTTATTTTCAGGGATCTAATATTCGTTTATATGTCCTATGCATATACATATTTGCTTCAAGTGTGATAACTTTGGCGGCTTCACTAATTTTATGGGTTGGGAGTACTGAAAACGCTTGTTATAAGGAAGACTACTTCTTGGAATTGACATAAAAATAAGTTTTTACTCTTAGAATTTTTAAGAGTGCTAATAAAGTATTAGTAGTTTTGTTTTTGCAATTTTCTATTTATCGTCGGTTGTTGCGTTGCCATAATTTATTGATGTGTACTTCTATCAGGAAACAAACGTCCTTAAGAACTCCGAAACAATTGACATGTCGTTAAAAGCGTAGTTCTTACGCCAATTAATTGGTTTCTAAACAAGTAAAATTTAAGGCACGCCTACGCCATGTGGGGTGCATTTCTAAAACTCAGGAGGAGCCGGAGGGTTGGGGGTATAATATTTTTCGTTACCCTCTGAAGTTTATATTTTTTCCGGTACTTAATTTTATTTTTAGACTACTCTGCCATCGTTGCCCAAAACATAATGACCAAAGAAATGTCAAGTTCCGATTCCACTGAGGAATTCGAATTGAGATTCGTTACAGAAGCAGGCCATCTAGATGTCTATAAATTACCACCGCCCTTTACTCTCGATTTTGAAAAAGTATATAAAATAGACATGTTTCCATCCATGTATGAAAAAACAGTGCTGGAAACTGTGGGCATTATAACAAGGGCAATAGAGTATTTAATCCAAGGAGTATACAAGATTGCAATGTTCTTGACTGAAATTGATTGTTTCATTTGGCTTGGAATTGAGTGTTTGAATATCATCGATTCTAGAAGTTGCACTAAAAATGCTGATTTTAAGAATTCATGGAAGAAATCAATGGAAAAGCTAATCCAGATTTCACTATGTGGAATGAAAGCGTCGAAATGTTTCAAAGCCAAATTCAAGGATCATTACAATATTCTGGTATTTTGCATTCGGACGTGTAAGGATGATTACGCTTCAGGAATTCCAAAAGCAAACAAATTATACAATCAGATTTACAAGGATGATATATCTGGTGCTTTATTCCAAGGGAATTTGCTTCTTGGGAAAATTAAAGTCACTTATCAAAAGTCTGGATTCGGAATTCTGTGCAAATATGGTCAAGGACCAAGTAGTCAAACTAGATGGACTAGCAGCAATATTATACCAAACATAACATTGGAGGCATTAACAACTTATACTATTCAAGAATCATCCGAAAGAATGGAAAGAATTAGACCGGAATATAACAAAATACTCTCAAAACTAATTCGTACGAAAAATTATGATTTCGGAAGCATAGAAGGAATAAATTCTGAATCAGATTTGCAAATCAACGTTGATAAACTGGTTCGACTTTTTCAATTTCGTCGAGTTGCTTTGGGGGACAAAGAGAAAATTTCAATCCTCATTGCGCTGAAAAAATTACAAAAGTGCTTGGATGAATTGTCCGTACTAATGACAAAAGTGGACCGAAGTGCAAAAATGTTGAGCAAGCGACTAGCCAAAGTTGTGAAGAANTTGGATGAATTGTCCGTACTAATGACAAAAGTGGACCGAAGTGCAAAAATGTTGAGCAAGCGACTAGCCAAAGTTGTGAAGAATTTGTCAAAGAGAAAATTCAACTACCGGAAGAATAAATATCCATTCCCACGTCGCAAAGGACTAAAGGATTTTAAGCCATTCTACTTGGGATTATTAACAAACTGGACTGATACACTCAAGTAGTTCCACAATAAATCAAATTTTTTTGAAATAGGTTTGAAAAATAATCGGTTTAATCAATATTTCAGTGATTTCGTCATTTTTCGAAGCAGCGATGCAAAATAATGGCCAGGACTTGGACCATACGTAATAATAATCCATTTGATGACTCAAATATGTAAGGCTACAATCCGAGCGAAAATATATCATGAGTACATGAGTATACTGCGAAAATAAAATACTATCCTGAAACTCGCATACTATGTGGTTTTTACTTTTTTCAAAAGAAGCGTCGCATTACAAAATCATACATAATATGAACATCCTTACACATAAATATTATGACTAAAATTTTACCATTTCAACTAAACCATAAAATGCGGTACAACAACGAAATTCGCAGGCTTTTAAATTAATATTCCCATACTTGGACGTGATTTACTTTACAAGTCTTTCTTGTGTCTTACTAATTCCTTTGCACCTAAAATGTGAGTATGTTATAAATTGTCCCCCCTATTTGGCATCAAAGGATTAAAACTTTTTTGCACATCTCCAATAATTTGTACACTAGCGTATTACTAAATTTAGATGAAAATTTTCAAATTTTCAACAACGAAATTCGCAAGCTTTTAAATTAATATTCCCATACGTGGACGTGATTTACTTTACAAGTCTTTCTTGTGTCTCACTGTTTCCTTTGCACCTAAAATGTGAGTATGTTATAAATCGTTCCCCCTATTTGGCATCAAAGGATTAAAACTTTTTTGCACATCTCCAATAATTTGTACACTAACGTATCACTAAATTTAGATAAAATTTTTCAAATTTTTCTACGTATGTGGTTATTTTCGTTGGCATATTTTTATATAGCGATCTTCGTAGTTTACTTATGTGAAGAACAAGGTAATTGAGTATATCTGAGACAGAAACCTCCCCCTATTTGGCATCAAAGGATTAAAACTTTTTTGCACATCTCCAATAATTTGTACACTAGCGTATTACTAAATTTAGATAAAAATTTTCAAATTTTTCTACGTATGTGGTTATTTTCGTTGGCATATTTTTATATAGCGAATCTTCATAGTTTACTTATGTGAAGAACAAGGTAATTGAGTATATCTGAGACAGAAACCCACATTCTCTGATTCCTTCTTTGAATATTCATCGTCATCAAAGCAAACTCGGATTGTGAATGGTTTTGTATGACTTTCTACAGGGCAGGCAGCTTTAGCTTTTTTATCCAAAGAACAGAAAATTGTTCCACAGAAGCGATTGGCACAAGGAACTCCTTTCTTCTTGCCAGCTTGGATCTGAATATAATAAAATTATTAATTCTTGAACTCCTACACTTGACTAAATTTCCTTACCTTGTTTCCGTCCGTTGTTCCACAAGGAATTAAGATGTGATCAGATGATCCTGCCTTCTTTGCATTCAGACAATCTCCATCAGTTTGAGCTTTTTCTAAAAGTAGAAGCAAAAGAATCGAGTCAGGAATATTTGCATTTAAGGCAATGTTGAACTTTAGATGTGAACTTACTGTCATCTCTTGAAATCCTGAACGTTCCTTTTTCTGGATCACATTCTTCATATTTGATAGCACAGAATCCTTAAAATTATCAAGTTCATTTTATTTGACTCAAATAAATTAAATGGGACTATTTTGTGTATCGCTTCTTACCAGCCTCCATCCTGGTGCAAATAGTGTACCATTGATTAGCCAAGTGCTGATCCCAACCGTCAAAATTAAAGGATTTTATCACACCTAAAAAATTAAAGTTAGTAAATCAAAATTTCTAAGAATTCGACATACTGATCTTATTGGGATCTTATTTATAGATATACACCGACCTGAGACGCCGTAATGATACTGCAAGCACCCATCAGGAGCTCTGTCACAACATCTCACTTGAGTGATCTAAAAATTTATCAGAATATTTTAAATTTTTGATCAGAAAATATATCCCAAAGCAAATATAATATTTACCTTCACGTCCCAACCCGGATCTTTGTGATACCCGGATGTTGTGACTGTGAGAGTGATTGGCCCATAATTGTGTCCACCGAGGTCAATGTACACTAAATAAATAAAATACTAATTTAAAACCATTGTTGAACCGTTAAGCATTACATTTGGCTTGTACGTACTATGCTGGCCAGTATTTTTTCCACAGATGACAGGTGGGCTGTAGGCAGAACCGGTGACAAGGAATGCATCCTTGTTACATTGTCCACTGTACGGATCAGGTGGGCCCAAGTCAAAGTGCAAAAAGTCAAGTCGGAGTTGGCAAACATCATATCCACCCTTGTACACCTGCAATTGGCAATTCATGACTGGGCCCGTGTGTTGAACGTAGCCTCGAGCTTCTCTCGGACTCGTGAAATAAGTACAGTTTTCCTTTGTACTTTGTCCGCAAGTTCTGGCAACTGAATAACAATTTCATTCCTTCCTTTAGCCCAAGATTCTTTCAGTTTAGGAATTTTTAAACAAATTATTTTACTCACAAACACAGCAAACTCCGAAACCAGTTGCACAAGCTCCACTTGGAGTTCCACCTCGCTCCCGACATTCCCGTGATGTATAGCAAACACCTTCATGAAAACATGAGATGGTTAATTTATTTTTTGTACAATTCAGTTTACCTTTTAGTGCAAAACCTTACCAGCTCGGAGGGCATCTCCGGTCCAACAAGCGTCATTGGGGAATTTGACAATGGTAAAAATGTTCAGTACTGCAAAGAAAATTTTAGAATTTAGAACAATTTCAAATTGGTTACGCCTGCATTCATTTTAACTTCTTTTCGGTTCATCACCTCAATTGGATACATGTCTCGGGTATGACTCAGTCTACAGTGAACCGTTCGAAATATTCCTGATTTTCTCTTAAAATATGGAAGTATGAGTAGGATTCAACCCAAGGCATTTTTTCAGTTGGGTTGAGACAGATAAGATCGGATTGTATTAGTATTGCAGTGGGAAAGCTAAATAGCGGAATTTAATTTCCTGTTTTGCAACTTTTTCATCCAACTTGGCTTTGTCTTACGGGATCCGCTATGAATGGTTTACCCAAAAACTTGTTTAGCGAGTTAAAAAA
>WJEZ01002106.1:0-14605 GCA_009869925.1 Thalassaphorura encarpata | reverse complement strand
GAGTCACTGTCTTTGCCTCCTTTCCTGTTTTGAACAAGAGAAAATATGATGAGTTAGTTTGTAGGGCAATGCAATAACATTGAGTCAAAAATTTTAATTCACTTTCCTTCATGGACCAATTTGTATACCTAGAGTACTACACCTGAAAGATGTGTACACGACTCACTACGACATCTCATCATAAATACAACTAAGCAACCTACCCTACTTGTCAAGTAACTCATTTATTTCTATTTCTGTAACCTATTTACTTACTTGCTGGATTCTCCAGCCTTTACTGGCTTATTTTTATCTTTGCTCGATTTTCGCAAGTACTCCTTCAATTTTTCAGCTCTCTCCAGGTACTGCATACATTTTTGACGAATGGATTCCTTGATTCTGTCATTCTGGGCCTCATCTAGAAAATAATACGAAATAATAATCATAATACACGGATGGGAAATGTTTCAACTGATGCAAGCATAAAACAACATATACAATCATAATTTAAGTAGATTGGCTTACATTTGATGGCGTGCAGAAAGTATTCAACTCCATGATCATAGAGGCGCAAGGCTTCTTCAAAGTTCTTGTTCCGATCTTCCTCCGTTGCTTTTGTGACGAGGTCAATTGCTTTCTAGAATATAGAAGTCAATTTAACTTGGTTAGTACAATAAAATGTTAAGACAAGTCTCATATGATTCATAAAACTGTTTTTTTACAACTTTACCCAAGATAAAATGACATACCTGAAGGGTGCTCCCGCCAGCCGTCATCTCTTCTAAATGCTAAATATCACTGAAGCACTTTTCCAACTAGATAGTTGAACCAATTCTTAACGTCTTAAATCGTTACGCTTCGATAAAGGATATGATCGTTGGTGATTTCTTGAAGTTGGGCACAGTTGACTGTTTGAATTTGAGTTTCCGTTCACACCCAACACTACAGGACGGGGGTTGCCACTAAAATTTTAATTTAAATCTGTTGTTTCGAAAACTAAACGGAAGGAATGAATAATGAATAAAATAAACCTGTGATCACGTCATACTTTTTGTACGAAGATGATGATGAGTGTTACTGAAATGACTATTTGGGGCATGACATTTGAGCACTTGTGTTATGCATCATTCATAAAAACTAGATAGGATTCCCGTGCTATGTGTTGTGGAGAAATGCAATGCTGCCTAATGCTAAGCTACACACAGAAGTATAAACCTTGCGCAAGTCTCACAATGCAAAATTGATCTGCTCAAGGGTCGTTTACAAAGACTTTTGAGGAGTTTACCTCATATAAGATTGCGATTCGATAAGCGATATTTCTGAAATTCGTTAAATGTTAAACTTACTTATGTTAGGTTCTGGCTGACAATGTCAAAGACTAATCTATAATATTTTTTTATGTTAGGTTATCATGCCACCTCTCATCCTCTATGCTAGATGTTTAGGTTTCTAGTTAGTACTGGTGACTTTTTTGACAGCTTTAAGACTATATGTAGCTGCCAACGACCGAGTTATTGGTAACAGGCATTTGTAGAGAATTCGAGACTGACAGCATGAGAAGCCAAAGACGAGGTAATGAATCAATGAATTACATTACACTTCAAGTCATTCCAAACTGATAAACTAACAGCTGGAGCTGGGTCAGATCCTGGCCTGACTTCTTTCTGAAACATATTTTTGATTTCGATCTTTGGACGGCCCCTCGAGTCTACTCTTTTACCTTATTTTTGGCCTGACTAGACTGGATGACTCATGCCGGCGAAAGGAAAAGTGCACAAAAACACTTATTGTTTCAAGTCATTCCAAACTGATAAACTAACAGCTGGAGCTGGGTCAGATCCTGGCCTGACTTCTTTCTGAAACCTATTTTTGATTTCGATCTTTGGACGGCCCCTCGAGTCTACTCTTTTACCTTATTTTTGGCCTGACTAGACTGGATGACTCATGCCGGCGAAAGGAAAAGTGCACAAAAACATTTATTGCCATCTCTTGGATCTTGAGCCCCTGGTCCAGTTCTCCAGTCAAGTGATACGCGCTAAATTTTATTATCAGTCAATACACAAACAAATACAAAATCAAGTTCTCTTTAATTAAATTCGTAGACATTATTAACATCTGATTATAATTTAATTATCATAAGTACTGATTATTTTTAACTTAAACTGCTGAAATAAAAAGGTTGTGCATCGGTGTTGTGTGTACTTGTGTTGTCAACAGATAGACTGATTTGAAATCAGAAATTTCATTTGGTTGTGAAAACTGACTCGACTGATATTGAGATTGAACAATACATTCTTCTTAACATCCATGTGCCAATCCACGTGCTTCTGGTTGTTCGAACAATTTTGAGATCACACGTTTAATTAGCGGTACGAAGAGTTGACAATTTGATCAAATCATAATATTAAGCTGCTTGTATTACGATTTTCCTACTTGGATTCACTTGAACAGTAATTATGGCCTTTAACATCTTATAAATTGTCAACTAACCTTTATGACAAAGACAATAAGGATATGAGAATAAGGAATGACACTAATCGTTAAGAATTATGAGGTTAGTCAAATGATTTTCTCAACAAGGAATGAAAGACGATACGGAAAAGGGATGGGAATGTTTAGTTTATGTTTACTACTCCAAATTGCTGAATTAACTATAAATTGTGCACCGATTGTATTTGTTACAAAGTTTATACACACCATGCGCAGTAATTCGAAACTTAGTCTTACTGGGTTAGGGTTGTTCATCATTCATTGCTCCATCGCAGTCAAAACAAATTGCTGAAATTAAAAGCCGGAAAGTTGGTCAAGGTCAATAATAAATTATCAATATAGGCAGGCAATATGCATCAGTGTTCTTAATAAATATAATTGAGTAAATAAGGAGCCATCTCCATTAGAACTATCACAATAATCTAGGAGAAAATTTCCACTGAATAATATTAATTCCGAAGCTATATACTGTGGCTGTTGTATTGAGCGAAACTCAGTAGTAAACATTCGATGTTTCAAGTTATTTCAATTGATAGTAATAACGGCTAATGCACTCTTCAAAATAGTAAATTGACCAACCATAAGTACATGGATATTGATTAAGTACGCCGACAAACCTACGTTAAGCGTACGGAATTTGACAGAGGCTTTTCTACAATTAGTACTACAGATGTCCAAATAAATGAAATATTTTTAGATGTACATTTGCTGTTATTCATTTCAGATTGACCAGATCCGATTCTGGTTGCACTCAGCACATATTCCATGGGGTCAACTGACTTGAGTGAATCGTATACGGGAAGAATTATTGGTGGAGGAAGTTGTACAATTTTACGACGGCGATAAATCAGAAGACCCTATACCATGTGTAGTGCTCTGTTTTGTTAGGCCAGTGCTACTAGTAAATTTCTACCAAGATCTGTTTCCAGAAAAATTCGTTCCCACGTAATCTAAACCATGGCAGCTCATACTTCATGCAACGTTTGCAGTTTAATTTCACAGTCAACGGATATATAAAAATACCTTTGCTTTCATTTTTACGACTAAAGGATTGAAAGGTTGCACTAATTTTGTTCAAAAAAAGATTTGCCAGTTCAAAGCTAGAGATAAAAAACATTGATTCTTCCCAACTGAAGTGCAATGTGTGCCAACGCAATCAGTATTATCAATAGACAAACCACGTTGAATGATTTTGTGTAATGAAAGAAGATATACATTGAGAGAAAGAGGGTTTTACCAGAAATGATACATAAGATTTATTCTCAGATGTGATCAGTCAGCCACGCAGAAAAATTTTTAATCATCCCAGAACTTACAAAATGTAAGAACTTATATAGTAGTCAATCTCGTTTAGCCTGTGCGATATCCGTGAAGGATAATTCCAAACATGGTAGCCAAGAAACTTGAATCTCTAGTTTCGTTCCGAGAAGGAAGGAAATATTTCTTCGTAGTTTTTGTAATATTTGCCTGGATTGGAGGAGAGTGCATCTTAGAAATTTCAGCAAAGGATAACCTCATTTTGGTAAATGACGGAGGTGAATTCAATCCATGGTCACCTTTAGGTGAGTGTTTGGAATATCAGCAATTATTCCCCTTCGGTTTTACATCTAAATAATTTGGAATTTCATTTTTAAGGGTCCCAATGTGGGCCAGACAATTTGGACGATTTTAATTGCGGTAAGCAGGCCAGAAATACAAGTCATAAGGCAGTAGCGGTTATATGATTTTAGCTTGTTAAATTCAACTGCGTTCCTATACATAGGTCATGAGAAATGTCGAGATGGTATGTTTCAATGCAAGCTGTCTGGAATTAAATAATTTGGAATTTCATTTTTCAGGGTCCCAATGTGGGCCAGACAATTTGGACGATTTTAATTGCGGTAAGCAGGCTAGAAATACAAGTCATAAGGCAATAGCGGTTATATGATTTTAGCTTGTTAAATTCAACTGCGTTCCTATACATAGGTCATGAGAAATGTCGAGATGGTATGTTTCAATGCAAGCTGTCTGGAAAGTGCATACCCTCTGGTGAGTAATCAATTTTTATATGGTCATCAATGTCTCATTATTGTCTTCAATTTGTGGGGAATTTCCTTTACTTTGCGCTCGTTGATCATTTCGCATTACGCATCAATGATTTGGCCTCGTCCGCTCTAACTAATTAAACAATTAATAAATAATAGGTTTTGCCTGCGACGGTGCTCCAGACTGTGGAATCGCTCAAGGGCACATTTTGGATTTCAGTGATGAGGATCATTGTAAGAATAAAATTATAAAGTTTCGATCTTTTCTGCAAGCAAACAGCTTTTTTATTTTTACTTAGGCAAACTCGGTAACCCTTGTGGTCATAATGAAATGAAATGTCACGACGGTATAACTTGCAAACCCATTGCCTACTTCTGCGACGGTTATCCCGATTGTCCAGATTTTTCTGGTAAGTCCTCAATGAAGCTAATAATTTGAAGTTGATACTATCAAAATCATCAGCTAAATACAAGCTTGCTGCAACAATTATTATTATCAATTTCGAAATGTTTAACTTTGCTAATATAGATGAACACGAGTATTGTGGTAATACTACGATGTGCAGCAATTCGACTCACTGTAGTTATGGCTGTAAGCCATCAGAAAAGGGACCTGTTTGCTACTGTCCAATCGGAAAAGAGTTTACCGGATCGGAATGCATTGGTAATTTGAAGGATTGAAGCTGAGTTTATCACGTACTTGACGGTTCAATTTGCTCCATAGATTCCAACGAGTGTTTAATTGAAGGGGCTTGTGATCATTTGTGCCGGCTAAATGGCACGAAAAAGGTGTGCGAGTGCCATGACCACTATGATCTCATCGACGGACGCTATTGCCGAGCTCAAAATGGTAAGTTTTCCAACAAGCAATCTTACTGAACGTTATCAATACCCAGAGATCAAGAATTAAATAAAATAAAATTATTACACAATTTAATGAAATATTTGTCATAATTTTCTGCTGCAGTTCCAGAAGACATCCCACCTCTTCTTCTGTACCAGGACTCAACAGAAATTAAGTGGATTCATATGAATGGATCTTCTTTGTCAAATACGCAAACCTATCGAAGTGAACCCAATGCTGCTCTACTGGGGTTTGACTTTTGGCCATTTTAATCGGAGTGTCTGTTGGATTAATCACATGAACGTCTCCTCCACTCTTCGCTGTGCACCCAGTGATGACCTCTCCAATTATTGGGACTACCCAAAGCCATACTTGTACTCCCTTGAAGGTATTAGCTTAGGCACACTGTGTACATCATTTTAAACTCCTCATTGGGTTATTTAATCATAATTATTATTCATTTTTATTTAGACGTTTATGAGATTGCCTATGACTGGGTCAGTTGGAATTACTACTTTGTGGACGACGGTCGAGAACTCATTTTTGTATGCAGTAGTAATATGAGCTCTTGCATCAGCATTGTGGAGACTGACATTTCAAAGCCACGAGGCCTAGCGTTGGATCCTACCCAAGGGTATGACATCAGTACTAAGTATCGTTTTGCAGTGTTTACTGGTTTCACAACATTAAATACTTTTATTAGTTACATGTTTTTTACCGTGTGGGGAAGAAGTGGGGCCAAATTGGAGAGAGCATTCTTAGATGGATCAAACCGAACAAATCTCATCAAGACCAAAATAGTTTATCCGTTTGGAATAGCAGTGGATCTTCCTCTTAAACACGTTTACTGGGTTGACAAATATCTGGACTCAATAGAGCGGATTGATTATGATGGTGGAAATCGTCGTACTATTTACAGCGAGGTAAATTGGTTAATGCTTGCAATCTTAGGAATGTAAATTGATTTATTTATTAACTAGTTATTATGTATATTAATTGATCTACTCTGTTTACGCAATATTTAGATGCAGCAACTTCATGATATCACTGTTTTTGAAAATAATTTGTTCGTGATTACATGGCATGAGAACAACATCAATAAGCTGAATAAATTCGAGCCTACAAACTACACTACCCTGGCAAAGAATTTGACAAAGCCATTTTCTCTTCAAGTATTTCATCGGGCTCGCCAGCCAAATCGTAAGAGACATGATGCGGCAGCCATGATGATCCAATCCTGTCATTATATAAATGATTTTTATTGGATTACAGGTCGGAATTATTGCTTGATTAGGAAATGTTCTCATCTTTGTTTCACTATGATGGAAAGTCCATTTTCGAGATGTGCATGCCCCGAAGGTTTTGTATTAAAGGATGGAAAGTTTTGTATTCGTAAGTTCAAATAGTTTTGTTGTTGCTATATTTTTCAGACAAGCATAATGTTTTGTACTGATAATGTTTCATACCTTTTTCCTACAGGGGCCGACTCTTCAGAATTTTTGATTTATGCGAGAGCGAAACCTGACACTGGCATAAAAAGTTTCTCCCTAAAATCGAATGCATCAGGTTTAATGGTTCCTGTTGTGGATAAATATTCCCATACGGCATTTGACTACGATGCTGCGCAATCAACACTCTATTACTTTGACTCAAGTAATTTTCGACTTATGAAAAAGTCTTTGGATAGTACGACCAGCGAAATTTACCTTGAGAAAGGGATCTCGCAAAGTGAAGGGATTGCAATCGATTGGATTGGTCGTAACATTTATTGGACCGATGAAGGTCTGAAGGTTATATATGTTGCCAAGTTGGATGATCCAAGCAAGAAAAAATTGCTTATATCTGCAGACTATCCCAAGTCAATTGTTGTAGATCCAGAGCGAGGGTTTGTTAGAACATTTGTTTTGTTACGTTAATCTGAACAAAGACTCTTCACAATGTTTTTTTACTTAGATATATTTACTGGTCGAATTGGGCCAAGGGATCCGATAAAGATGGATGGATTGGTCAGGCTTGGATGACCGGAGAGGAACGGAAGGAAATAGTTTCAAATTTGATTTCACCTTTGGGACTGACCATTGATATGAAGGATCATTTACTGTATTGGGCTGACGCCCATGCATTTACAATTGAACGTATTAGTTTAGAAAACACCAATATCAGACACGTATGCAGCTCATATTAATTCGTTCGACCGGAAAATACTGGATTAAATCATCTTTTTCTTCTAACATATTTAGCTTATCTACAGAGCAAGTCCCTCTGAGACAAGTCGGCCGTCCGGAATGTCATTTTTTAAGGATTTTCTCTACGTCTCACTACAGGACAAGATCATAAAAATGAAAGTTGCTCGGTGGCCAAACAATTCTGAAATTGATTCAACACAGCTCCAAATTGTTTTACCTGAAGCGGCAGGACAAATACGAACTTATGATGCCAGTTTACAGGAAGGTTGTGCATTTACGTTTCCAGGAAGTAGAAATTAAATCTAAATTGGAATATGAAAATGCAGGTACAAACAAGTGCAGCGGCGATCACGGTTGTCCAGAATTTTGCTTTGTTACTCCAGAAGGTCCAGGATCGGCTTGCATGTGCAAAGACGGGTTCAAGATGAGTGAGGATGCAAAGTTCTGTACAAAAATCAGTAATTACACTCACCCTCTCGCTTGCAACGCGTCACAATTTGAGTGTACAAAATTTCCAAAGTGCATCAATATCAAGCTTCTGTGCGACGGGATTGATGATTGTGGAGACATGTCCGATGAAAATTTTAGTCCGGATGGACTCTGTGGTATAGTTTTAAACTTGTCCGTTCAATATAAGACTATGGCTACTTAAGCTAGATTTTTACTGTTCCGATTTTCAGTCTATGGTCCAAGTATTTGCGGCAAGAACAGTTCCCATTGTAGCAATAGTACAAGTCCGTGTGACCACGATAAATCTGTTTTATGTACTAATTCGAGTGTGAGGTGTACTGATCAGGAATTCCAGTGTCATACTTCCAAAAGATGCATTCCAAAATCATGGGTTAGACCTTTTTATCGATCATTCTAATTTGAACACGAAAGGCTGAACTTCTCATATCCATTGATTCGACAATGTTTGTTCAGGTCTGTGACCATGTAGTTGATTGTGGAGCAACTGACACTTCAGATGAACCTACAACTTGTGGTATGTAAGCAAGACAAAGAAGTATGTGTTGATGAATTAATTTCAATTAATAATTGTTCAGATTATCCGGAATGTACGAGACTGCAGTTCCAGTGCAAAAGTTCAAAAATTTGCATCCCATTATCTGCAACTTGTGACTCAGTAATCGATTGTATTGGTGATGGGTCCGATGAATCTGATTGCGAAACTTATTGTAATCGAACGTCCAAGGTTTGACCATAATTTCGTGTTACTTGAGTCTATTTGAGCGAATGTGATAATACAGAAATTATTTGTTGGAATAGATGTATTGTAGGGCGGACATGAAATGCTTGGAACCAGACGAAATTTGCGATGGTATCTGTTCGTGCTCGGATGGAAGGTTTGTAAATTATTATTATAAAATCTGTGGTTTTCTTATATTTGGCATGGAAGTAAATTTTTTATACTACACACTTAAAGTGATGAGACAAACTGTCCTGGGCATCCTGAACCACCTTGTGTTCGTCGTTCAGAGGCATATTTTCCTGACTCAATTTGCACCTTGGAATCTTGGCTGGATCAATACGTTGATAAAGACACTTGTCGTAAGTGTTCTTTTGTTTTCCTTTTATTCCCACAATTCCGAGATATATATTTTGTACTTAGGCAGTTCAAAATATGACCGTAATATGTGTTTAAAGGCTTAACTTTTTTACAGGAAATATTACTTGTGGCCACAACACCTGGAAGTGCATTGACAGTCCTTCATCCCAGTGTATTCCTCAAAGGTTTGTGTCGATTCGGATAAATTATTGTCAAAGTCTAATTTTAATTTTATATTTAAATTTTAGTTGGCGCTGTGATGGCATGAATGATTGTTCCGATGCCAGCGATGAATCCGGATGCCCGACCCGAACTCCTCAATGCACGTTTCCGTCGAGATTGTGCGATTCAGGATCTGTCTGCGTGGGAGTCAATCAATTATGCAACAATGTAAGAGACTGTAAAGACGGATCAGATGAGGGTAAACTGTGCGGTAAGAAATATTTTTCAGAAGTTAGAATAAATAAATCAAATAAGTTTATTAACTGTCGCTTTTTTATCATGTAGCTGAGAAACAGTGTGATGCGATCAAGAAATCTCATAATTGCTCAGATCACTGTCATAATGCTCCTGAAGGGCATGTATGCTACTGTCGAAATAATAGACATTTGTCAGAAGATTTGTCGAAATGTGTGGATGAGCATCCATGTGACCAATGGGGAAGGTGTTCACAAATATGCAAGCGTGTGAATAAACGTCATCACTGTCTCTGCTTCTCGCCGGAATACAAATTGCAGGATGATGGATCATCTTGTAAAAGTACAAGCGAAGTCATTCCTTACCTCATCTTTAGTAATCGGCATGAATTGCGAGGAATAAACTTGCATACCGTTCAGTTTAATTCACTCATCTCAAACCTAAGGAATTCAATAGCCTTGGACTTTTACTATGCTGAAAATGCAAGTATTATTTTCTGGACGGACGTTGTCGATGATCGTATCTACAAAGGCAATTTAGTCAGTGGAGGTTAGTGGGCCGGGTTTATTTATCTTTGGTTCAAGCCTATTCTTTCTGTTGGTGTAATATTTTTCTAACGTATTGTTTCACAGCGCTAATAAATATTGATGTTGTTATCCAAACCGGACTGGCAACAGCCGAAGGCCTTGCTGTGGACTGGATAGGAGAAAACCTTTATTGGGTTGAAAGCAATTTGGATCAAATAGAAGTTGCTAAACTGAATGGAAGTTTCCGAAAAACCTTAATTTCAGGGGAAATGGTTTCACCGAGATCTATTGCTGTAGACCCTCGGGAAGGGTGAGTTGATGGGTTACTTAAGCGTGTTAACTGTCCTCTAATCTTTCTGGTCATAATATTTTACAGAGTTTTGTTTTGGACTGACTGGGAGGCCGAATCTCCGAGAATTGAGAAGTCAAGCATGAGTGGTGATTTCCGAGAAATTGTCATCCGAGTTGGCCTCAATAACGATGGCGCTTGGCCAAATGGTTTAACTCTTGACTACGTTTTGCGAAGAATATACTGGGTGGATGCCAGGTTCGCAAAGAAATATTCGAAGAGTATTCAACAGCATTTTTGATTTAATAATTTTCTAAAATTATTAGATTGGACTCTATTCATACAATCAAATATGATGGATCGGATTTTCAAACCATTTTAGAAAAACATGAATCTCTTTCTCACCCATTCGCAATTACAATATTTGACAACGATCTCTTTTGGACAGACTGGCGCTCTAATTCTGTTATGAAAGCAAACAAATTTAATGGGTCAAATGTTACCACCATTCATCGAACTTATACACAACCTTTTGATGTCAAAATAATTCATCCGAACAGACAACCCAAAAATATTCGGAATCCATGCGGAATCAATAATGGAAATTGCTCACATCTCTGTCTTCTCAGCTACAATAGTACAAGCAAATGCGGATGCCCTCATCTCATGATTCTTGGACCTGACAACCAAACTTGTATTGCTTATGAAAAGATGTTACTCTTCTCACGGTTAAATGAAATTAGAGCCGTCTACTTGGATAAACCATACTATCATGCTGCACCACCCATCAGTTTAAATTTGATCGTGAATCCTGCTAATCTGCATTTTGTCGCTAAATACAAGCAAATATATTGGTGTGACACTCAATCAGGCGAAACTAAACGGGCTAACATCACTAATCCATCAATTAAAACACTTATTGACTCAGGTGAGAAGACTATACATTTTTTTATTTATAGTTTGAACAAGTTGAACAGTTAGGAATAGTTTGAATCAGCTTTACCTCCTTCAACTACTTGAAAATATGTAAAAATCCAATACAATTTTTCTTTTACAAGCTGCCGGTAAACCCCTTGCCATCGCAGTGGATTGGATTTCTAATTTGATCTTCATTGCGGTTCAAAATCCTTTGAGGAATTCGATAGCTGCTGTGGACCTTGATGGACAGTTCTTTACAGTCATACTACAGGTCAGTTTTTCCTCTGAAAGTAATAAATATATTGATAATAGAAGAAATTCATGTGGTTTCCCAAAACTACCCAAGTAGATGGGAAGAAATTTTATTGTTCAATGTATTAATATACTTTAGATTATGGATTTAAGGACTTGATAATGGAGGTTCTAAGACAGGATTTATATAGATTTGCTGCATTGATATTTTGTAACATTTTCCTTACAAATGTTTTATATTTATTTCAGGGGAAAAGTGATCTACGGGGAATAAACTCAATTGCTTTAAATCCATACAAAGGACAGCTTTTCTGGTCGGACGGCAGCGGAAAGAATCTATTTACTATTCAAATGGCTCAAATGGATGGAACTAATCGAGTTATTCTATCAAGTAGCCGAACAAACAGTGACTTGGACAGCCCAATCAGTCTTTCGTATGATTTTAAAAGTGACAGACTATACTGGGTGAATTATCAAACCGTTAAAATCCAGTACTACGATTTTGGGAAGAAAGAAGTGAAAACACTTTCCTTTGGAGACTTACGTCCGACAGTTTTAACGGTTTATGGAAATTATATTTATTTCGCTTCTGAAAAACAAGATTCTATTTTGAGAGGGGATAAGACTAAAGGCGTTGAGTCCATTGTCGTTCGAAATAATACAGGTAAACCTACGAATTAAAATAGGCGTCAGCGTATTTTAGTAGTCAATTTAACATATTAAATTTATCTTTTTTCACAGAAAACATATACTCCTTAAGAGTTTACGACCCAGAGGAACAATCGGGGACAAATCCATGTGCTGTCAATAAAGGCGGTTGTGAACATCTATGCTTACCGGTGTCAACTTCGAAAAGAGTATGCAAATGTGCATTAGGTTTTCAAGTAGATGATCGAAATGGGACCAGATGTAAAAGTATGTGTTTCTTCCATTTTATGGCAATGTTTGGGTACATCTGGAATTTAAATGGGTTAATTTTTTCAAAGGTGTGGATCCTGTCTTACTCTACGCTGATTCTTCTGGAATAAAAGGAATCAATCCTCAGATGGAATCTATTGATGATTTATTAATTCCCATTCCGCTAGTCAGTTTTGCTACTGATATAGACGTTGATGAAAGTAAGCAAATTACAAATGTGGCAATTTCGTAAAATTTGGCAAACCATACATTATTATCTTGATTTATATTTTTAGAAAAAGGCTACCTTTATTGGTTGGATAATGATAAGGGTCGAATATCGCGGATAAAACGAGATGGCACTAACAAAGAAGTTGTTCTCACGGGACTTGACTCTGTAATTGGTTTAGCAATTGACTGGAATGCTGGTAAGGTTACTTGTTGTATGTTGTGAAAGTAAAAACTAAAATCTTACATGGTTACAGGAAACATGTATTGGGCAAATCCAAAGGAGTCCATGATAGAAATTGCTCATGTGAATGGGTCCAGTCGTTACGTCTTAATTAAAGATGAACTGGACAAGCCCATGTCATTGGCGCTGGATCCTACAAACGGAGTTCTTTTCTGGAGCGACATAGCAAAAGGCCGAATCGAACGATCTCAATTGGATGGGGAAAATCGAAGAACAATTGTTCAAAAGGAAGTTATGCGTGTGGCTGATATTACCTTGGATTTAGAAAACTTTAGAATTTACTGGTGTGATTCGACAGCCGATAAAATAGAATCCAGCAACTACGAAGGGGGAGATCGACGCATAGTTTACTCGGGCGAACCTGATTCTCAATTGCATTCACCTGTGGTTAGCAGTGGGCGACTCTATTGGATTGATATGGGCCATATGAGTGGAAGTATTATGAGCGCTCCAATTAGTTCTACCGGAAACTTGACACAAGATCAAATCCAGACTGTCCGCAAAAATTTGGGAGTGACGATGAAGGATTTAAATATCTTTAGTCGAGGCCGACAGAATAAGAAAAATCTTTGCGGAAAGAATAATGGCGGGTGTGATGATCTCTGCCTTTTCAATGGAACTCATGCAAATTGCATCTGTGCTCATGGAAAAATTGGAGAAGATGGGAAATCGTGTGAACCATATGATGCTTTCATTGTGTATTCACGTGTACAAAGTATTGAAACGGTACACGTGAGCAGGAATCTTACACCAAATTCGCCATATAAACCGATTCAATCGTCAGAGCACATTCGAAATGCAATTGGTTTGGCCTTTGACTTGAGCAGACATACATTATTTTATTCGGATGTTCAACTTGGCACTATCAACAGTGTTTACTTCAATGGCACCAATTTCACAGTAATCGCAGAGAAACAAGGATCCGTTGAAGGCTTATACTTTGAAGCTTCACACAATGATTTATATTGGACTTGTTCGAACGATGCTTCAATAAATCGACTAAATCCTCAGCAGAGCACAGGAATAGGGAAAAAGGCAAGAGTTCAAAAAATTTTAAGATTGAGCAGTCACGATAGGCCTCGAGGTTTGGCCGTAGACCCTTGTGAATCGAGGATCTATTGGACAAATTGGGACAGCAATCGACCTTCAATCCAGAGGAGCTATATGAGTGGATATGGTATCGAGTCTATTATCACAACAGAAATACGAATGCCCAATGGACTAACCATTGACCACGTTGCAAAGAAAATCTATTGGGTTGATGCACGATTGGATAAGATTGAGCGATCTGATTTTGACGGAACAAATCGAAGAGTTATTGGAAAAGATAAGCCGAAGCATGCATTCGCAATTGCTGTAATTGGAGATTACTTGTATTGGACGGACTGGGTACTCTTATCCGTGCTAAGGGCTAATAAATATAATGGAGACGATGTTGTCGTGCTCAGAAAAGACATCCCGAAACCGATGGGAATTGTGGCTGTTAGCAATCAGACGCTGCAATGTAATTATGCAATAATTTTATGGTTTCTGCCTCGTATTCTATTTCTAACCAATGTAATTCTGCAGGTATTGTCAACCCTTGCAACATTCAGAACGGTGGATGTGGTGAACTTTGCAATTTGGACGAGTTTGGTAAAGTTAAGTGCTCGTGTCATATTGGAAAAATTATTCTGGAAGGCGGTCGTTGTGGAGAAGGACGTGTGACAAACGAGAAATGTGGTGAAGACTTTCAGTGTGCATCAGGTGGATGTGTTCCTT
>WJEZ01002105.1:0-12284 GCA_009869925.1 Thalassaphorura encarpata | reverse complement strand
TCATTTTACAGACAAGTTGGAGGTTTAGATCAGAATTAATTTACTATTTTTCCTAATTGGGATTTTATCTGAATTGAGTGAATTCTTAGATGAAAATTTGCTGGTTGGAATCCTCAACTTATTTGCAGCTGGGTCAGAAACAACATCAAGTACCTTAAATTGGGCATTGTACTATTTATCCAAAAATATGGAAATTCAGAAAAAATTTCAAGATGAAGTTGATAACGTTGTCGGACATTTTAGACTTCCAACCTTGAACGATCGCCAAAAGTAAGGCGGATAAAATTAATGTTGACTGATTCACCATTTAATTCGTCCCATATTTTCAGAATGCCTTATACTGAGGCCGTGATGCTGGAAATATTTCGAATGTCTTCCCTTACACCAGTGGGTGTTCCACATCAAACGACGGAAGACGTTGCGTTCCATGGATATAAAATCCCAAAAGGAACAATCGTCTTTGCAAATCTCTACGCTTTGCACTATGATCCAAATATTTGGTTTGACCCCGAGGACTTTCGCCCAGAACGATTTCTACTCAAAGGGGAAAATGAAATTGACAAAGGACATCCACCCGTTCTTCCATTTTCTGTTGGGAAAAGAGCGTGTCTTGGAGAAACATTGGCTAGGAATAATTTCTTCCTCTTTTTAACAAGTCTCTTTCAAAGATTTATTATTACAAGGGATCCGAAAACTAAAGATGTGACCAACGCAAAGGGTGGGTTGATTCGATTTACTCCTGATTTTAAGGTCATTTTTCAAGATCGCTTGGAATTTTTGGACAGACCGCATGAATAAATTTGAGTTTTACTGTGATTTCTTGATTTGCATGCAATATTTTTATTTTTAGTCCCATCACCGTACAATTTATTTCAATTCTGTTATAATTTGGTTAGTAAAACTTCAGATATGTACCTAGGTCTTGTTGATTAAAATTATCAGCGTGCAGCAATTGCAATTTTATTTCTATTGTGGTTTTCCATTTGGGACAGACACCCAATTTCCGTTTTCATCTTCAATCCACCCAAAATCATCATCACCATCCTGAGCTAAAGCTTCATCGTCACCGTCTGGTCCGCCCAGATCAATTTTATTGCTGGCTTCTTCTTCGCCATTGTTGTTCTCATTTTCGTTTTCTACCAATTCAGTATCATCCTCATCAACATGTTCTTGGCTCCAGAATGGTTCATCAAAATCGTTGTCTTCATCATAGCTGCCATTTTCATATTCATTCTCGTCTTCGGTTTCAGGCTCTGGGATTTCATCTTCGTCCTCCCAATCCGGAGCTAAAAGAAAAGAATGGGCCAAAGGTCAAATATTTTCATATGCATTTGCGTTTACTTACTAATTTCGTCGTCATCATAGTCCCAAACGCTCTCGTCCTCAAATTCCTCGTCTTGATTCCCATCTTGACCTTCTTCCCCTTCAAGGAGGTCACCACCTTCCTGTGGTCTTTCCTTGGAAACAAAATTTTCTTCGTCTAACGTATTGTCATAGTCATTCTCATTTTCCCCATTGGTTTCATTCTCAACTATTTCGTCCTTGTTCTCAGTTTTAGCCTCACCTTCTACTCCAGAATCACTGACCGACGGTATAGGGGCACCAGATGTTAACAATATCTACAGATTTTGTATTTGGGCTCAAAAAATTATTTCATAACATCATCTGGTTTCTTCATTCAGTTAACTCACCAAAGAAAATAAAAAGAGAAGGAATCCCAATCCCAACCCTAATTTTCTTTCGAAAATCATGGTTCGTTCAGAAATTAATATTTAACTTAGTTTTCTACCGTAAAAAATTAAAGAATGCGAACAGGATCTCATGAATTGCAGTTTTATTTGAGGATCGATAAGGCCACCAACCCCGACGTTGTTTCTTACCTCAACTCATTGTCTTCTATTTTGGATGAATGCTATTGTGTAAATTTCTTGAGTGACATTTATTTTTCTGGAGCATACGTGATGCCTTAAGATAATGCCAAATGCAAAATGGTATGAAAAGACAAATCGAGTGTGAGGATTATTGTTATTCAGAAAGAACAAGGACGGCATGAGAATTGCGATTGCGATGTCAATCAATGGGTTTATTTTTTAATCATCATTCGCTAGAAATATCCTAGGTAGTCTTTCAAGAGAAAATGTGCGATATTCCCAATAAATATCATCTAGGCTCAATTGATACTACTTACAGTACAAGAAAATGCAATTTACTTTGCAACTAGAATTTAATATGAGATGAACTAAAACTAATTTTACTGGTTAATCCTCAAAATTCGAATATGGATGTTATGCAAATTGGTCATTTCTCTCCAGGAGAATTTTATTATTTCAGAATGCACTAAAGCAACATATTACAAAATTTGCTGATATTTGATACATAGCTTAGTCCTTCAGTTCACACTACACACTGTCATAAAATCAAACAAAATTCATATAGTGGAAGTCAATGCAAATAAATAAATTATGCGGAGAATGGGTAAAAACGTAGACTTAGTTATCTGGCTCTTCATATTTTCAGGAATTCAGTAAACTTATCCAGATGAGATTCCTTCATTAGTCTGCTATATTTTAACATGAACCCTTTAGCCATTATTGCAGTTTGCAGGTGTGAATATACAATGCGGTGGAAATAAGTATGAAATTTCTGGGTTTAGTTTGATTTTTTCCTTCTGCATGCTATGCTGTGCTGTGCAATTCAAGTCAAGGCAGTCCGGTTTGGCAATACATCATACACGTACATAGGAATGAACCACGGACGCAGAATTATAATTTTGGTGTTGGACTTTTGGACCCGGCAGGCACTCGGCACTCACGTTCAGTCTAGGTTGGAGCCCACCGGAGTTAAAACCCTTTAGCTCTTCCTTTCCTTTTGCCTTCCACCCAAACCCAGAAATTTATTGCCAAACCAATAATCAAAAATTGATTCTTGCATTTATTATTCAACTCAAACTCCTTTTCCACTCAACCATTGCATTGCGGTTTTGGGAGTGCTGCCCACTTAAATATTCGCAGGAAGGTGAATTTGGGAGAAACTTGGAAGAAAGGAGCAATTAAAAGGAAAAGAAAGTCGTTCACCGCGTCGCACTGTCATTCGTGCTGTCTGTCATTCCCGATTTTATATCATAAACCAAATATAGACAAGCTACGTATACACGTACGTAAATGAACTCATAAAATATTTGTGCCTTTTGCTTTGCCTCAATTGTCCAGTATTTTGGAAGGTTCCAGAGCTTTGCTTTTTCTCCGTCTCTAATTTAAATCCAGACGACAATAACCAGACCGCTGACTGTTTTTACACCAATTCCTTGTTTACATAGAGAAAGACCTGCCACTGCTGTTTATTTGGAAATAACCAATTATCTCCCACGTTTCAGTGGTTAATCCAATTAACTCTTATTTACAACGACTGCGCTTTGTCCGTGTGTCTGCCTATGTGTGTTCTTTCGACATACTCCAGATTCCAGAATTTGATCGAACTAAATTGTTTTATTTTCAGAAGCGGAAAGTCAGCGGCAGTGACAGTCTGAGTCTATTGACTGACTGGCTAGCGATTTCTGATTGGCAATCGGATAATGAGCACAGTTTTACTTGGCTAAGACCTGTATTTTGTAATAAAATATTATCCATTGTCTGCACGACAAAATGAGTGGACCGGAAGTAGAATCAAATTTTGGGTATTGGGCTTCGGCTGCTTCCACGATGGCGATCATTGCAACTTACTACACATTCAGCGTCGCAACGGTAGGTCAAGTCAAAATATTTGGAATTTTTAAAGACATTTTCAATGTAGGAAATGCCACATTAAGTTCCATGTAAATATTATCTACTACGCATCATACTCATGTATTATCTGATGATCAGGCGAGACGAGGGTCAAAGGTGAAAAAGGGGGAAGCCAGACGCAAGTCAACCCAGACTTGATAAAAAAGTCTGTTCAATTAAAGTAAATTTAGCATCCACGTGCATCCTGGCCAAGTTATTAAAATGATGAGCGAGAATTAGAAATTAACAGTTTATCACATCCGGCCTAGGTTTAGTCTAGTTAATCCTACTGCTTTTCTTCATGGATAAAAATTTCTGATCAGTCGTACAATTCGTGTCATTTGCTGACCTGAGGTTTTGCCTCACTTTCTTTGTCAATTGTCCTTGCATTTTTATCATCATGGTCCACGTGCATCCTGGCCAAGTTATTAAAATGATGAGCGTGAATTAGAAATTGACAGTTTATCACATCCGGCCTAGGTTTAGTCTAGTTAATCCTATTGCTTTGCCTCATGGTATGAAGATTTTCTGATCAGCCGTACAATTCGTGTCATTTGCTGACCTGAGGTTTGGCCTCACTTTCTTTGTCAATTGTCCTTGCATTTTTATCATCATGGCTTGACAGACAAATTAATGAATTATTAGTTAAATGAATGACATGATCACGGACCACCTAGGTCGGATGATTCGCAATATTGTGTAACAGGATAGCATCAATTTAATTACATATGCTTAGCTCAGCCTTTATATTCTAACCTTGGCTAATAAATTAAATGTTATATTAATTCTGATTTAATGCTCACGCTCGCACGTGCATTTTGAACTTTCATGCTGCCAACAAATAATTCGATAAATGCTCTTATTACTATAGTTAAGTAAGGTTTCAATTTTGTTGGTTGGAAGTAGTATACTATAAAAGACTAAGTTTATTTCGCAGAAACCCAAGATATATGCTGGAAATCCAAAGCTAAGAAAGTTTTTGCAAAATTACATGCCAACTTTGGATGAGAAATTTTGGCCAGCATGGTATGTTTGGGAAGGACGTTTGCAATCCGTCCTTGGACTTACACAAAGGATCTCAGACTCACAAAAATTACCATACCGTCGAGAAATCGTTCAAATGAGCGATGGTGGAGAAATGGCACTGGATTTCTTGGAAGCTTCTGAAAAAGCTACAGAAGGGTAGGATATTAGCATTGAAATGCCTCTGCCTATGTTTAAACAAATTCTTCTTTTACTTGAACAGAGAAAAACTGATCATTCTATTTCTGCCTGGCCTAACGAGTTGCTCACAGACATCTTATGTGAAATCATTAGTTTTGGCTGTGACCAAAATGGGGGCCACAGTAGCAGTACTGAACAATCGGGGTCTTGGTGGACTTAAACTCAAGGTATATATTATCGCGCTTCGCACATTTATTTAATTACAAGCTTATGAATTTCTTCACTCGGAAATTACGCTATTTGGCTATTTTTGCCCTGAGCATGTATATTTAAGTTATTTATGAGGGCAGCACGAGCGTCTCAATTTGGCGAAAATCGATTGTGCTAATGAGTCGCTAACACCACTTTTTGTACTAATCACTACAGACGCCAAGAACGTACTGCGCCACGAAATATGACGACGTAAGGGAAGTGATTGCACATTTGAAGAACAAATATCCAAATGAAAAAATGTTGGCTCTTGGCACTTCACTTGGAGGGTATTCATGATTTTATTTATTCAGGCTTAATTTTAGAAATTATGCGTAGATGATTTGATTGGGAACCACTGGGAATACTGTATAAGATATTTTATTTCGCAGATTTGAATGCTTTGGAATAACCAATGGGACTTTATTTTAAATTATAAATTCTTAACCCTTAATTGCAGGATGGTCCTTTGCCAGTACTTGCAAGGTAACCCTAAAGAAGCCAAAGAAACTTTTGTGGCTGCCTTTGTTCTATCAGTCTGCTGGGACCCATTGGCTGGAACGACTAATTTGGAAAAACCCTTCTTTAACAAATACATTGTTAATCGAGGCTTGACTTCGAATCTCACAGATTTAGCAAGAGAGTAAGCTCATCTCTTTATGCAACCCGTTCCTGATCTGTAGTTACTTTCCACTTTACATAATGAAACTGATTTTTTCTGCCAGGCATCGAGAAGTCCTTCAAGTGCGAGACTGTTGGGATTTTGATAAGGTTCTGAGTAGCCGAACACTTCGGGAATTTGATGCCAGTTTCACAGCTCCTCAATTCGGCTATGCCTCTGTCCTTGATTATTATCAAGATGCTGTCGTGACAAAGAGTGTGGACAAATTTTCGATTCCTGTCTTTGGCATGAATGCTTGTGATGATCCACTTCAACCCGGAGAAAGTACGTAAAACTGAAAGTGGTTCAACGGAAAGAATTAAATATTATGGCTTATTTTTCGCAGATTTGCCAATCAAAGAGGCTGAAATGGAAGGGTCGAATTTGGCTATGATTGTAACAGAGAGAGGAGGACATTTGGGGTTTCTGGAGGGTCGATTACCAATCAGAAAACCATTTCATTACATGGAAAGAGTCGTCATGGACTTTGTCCTTGCTATGCGCCTTCACATGGATGATCTCAACAATTAAAAAGTCGTCGTCATTCGTCTGAACTCGGAACAAAGTGATAATACTGCGAAATCTCATGGAAATGTAAACGCGTATTCTTTACATTTACTAAGTTATATGCATTTCACAGGCAGCTTTGCAATCATCAGTCACAAATTAGTTCATCGGTTAGTCTCTCTTAGTTGCTTAAGTAAAATTAGACCCGAAATTAACTTTGTGTTCGTGATAGTTTTGTGTCGTGTTGTGTTGTGCCCTGAGTACCTGTTCTTTTTTGATCATTTTCATTTACTTTTTAGAATTGTCATATTTTTAATAGCACACCACAAAATTATTTGTAGTTTTGTATCACTTCTTAAAACTTTTATTTTAGTCAAAGTCAATTTGACATGAGCTTGAGTTGTACGGGTAGAAAAGGCAAAGGGGTTCTCATATATTAAATTATTTAATATATTAGAACCTCTTTGAGAAAAGGTAGGAACTATCATGTAACCAAGGTGCTAAGAGTGATCGGATTCCATAGTGGTTTGAATTAGCTCATGCTAAAATTGAAATCAAGAAAAACAGTAGGAAAGATGCAAATAAATCTGAATGCCGAATCTGATACTCCGTCATACCTACTTTAGATGTTAATTGGCCATAAGATAGCCGAATTGCTAATAATTGTGATAGATAATCTTAGACAAATCGTGTAATATGAGATCAAATATATTAGCTTAGCTAGGATTGGGTAACAACCAATGTCTCAAAATTCTGCACAGAAAAATGACAACGTCAAATCCCATTTAGACAGACACACTAATTCCGAGTTTTCACCTTTTTGAAACTGTAGTGTTATTATCAGGCTGCCAATTTCTTGCACTGACATCCGCTCAAATTATGACGAAAAAGTATTACCATTGTCCAAATATTTGAGTTTAGGGTACGGTTAAGTAAAGTATCGTTAATTAACCCATTCGCTATGCTACTGCAAAAACATTGTGATGAAAAATCTAAGACCAATAAAATTTACTTACAAAAAATGTCTAATTTATTTCTGAAAGATTTTCTAATGGTTTACTATAATAGTTCGTTTTATCACCAAATTAAATAAGTAAGTTAAGAGGAGAAAAAGAATCCTGCTGGCTGGATTAATTATCTGGCATAATGTTGTCATGCAAGCCATATTGTCAAACAACAAAGACGGGTGAAATGAAGCTGGCTGACGTAAAAAAGTAAAATATGTAAACGGATACGGAACCAGTGGACTTTAGAGGTCTAATTCGACCAACTTTCACACCAAAACACAATAAGACAGAGGAAGTAATATTCATGAATGAGTTATCTAATATCTTAGCTGTTTTGTTTTATGAATATGATATAATGTTGCCAGTCAAAGCAATCTATCGTAGATTACTATTTCCATTACTTGGACAAAAATCAATTTGGTATTTCATGTTGGCTCATAAGCTTGGAAATGTATCGCAAAATCTAGTGATGGGATTTTGACGTAAGTAGGAAGAGTCCGAAGACAGTCATTAGATCAGTATTTTAATTAAAACTGATATACTGATATGAAGCGCCGACGTAATTTAGTTAACTTTTTTATTAGCTGGCAAAGCCGAGCTTATGTTTTCTTTTGTCCGTCTGAAAAATTCAAAAAAACAAATTCGACAAATTTCGTTTCAATTCATCCGTGTAACTGTGGCCAGCGTATTTTACTAGAATCTTGCCATAAGCATATCAACACTAACTTATTTCATATACTGTCATTTCTTCCGTTTCGACAGAATTTCATGAATTATTCTGTTATTCTGACGGAAAGGAAGAAAAATCAAAGAATAAAATTGCAGTTGTGTTGTAACATTCTGCATAGTGAGTCAACTAAGGAATAATGTCAACGTGTCGTATAGAAATTGGGCAACACGAAAACTTCCTGGATTTCTAGACTACACGAACAGGCAAGACAGGCGAACCTTGCTTACTTTCAGTTTCACTCACACTTGAGGAGGATGACACATTATTTGCAAGAAAAACTCCGAATTCCGTTCGTTACCCGGCTAGTCTAATGAAATATTTAGAACGAACGGAGCAATGGAGTCAAGGAGCTAAAAATTCAAACACGATACATACAGCCAGCAGGGCATCTGCTATTGCTATACTATTCTTCAGTCTTTACTTGCAACTTGTAATTACAAATAGATACACCCGGGTCGGGTTCTTCCTTCGTTTTAGTTTTAACCGTTTTTGAAATCTGACAGGGTACTTGACTGATTGCTTACATTTTTGGTTAGTGTTATTGGAGTAAAAAAAGCTAATTTCGTATTTTTAGTCATCGAATTGAATTGAAATTCTAGAATCATCGATTTAACTTCAAATTGAGGTGACGTGATTGTGATGTGACGGTGACTGGAAATGAATCCATATCCATATTACACAACACGCACATTCCATTGCCATTACCTTTAACGTCCAACCCTTTTAGTAAATAAAATAAACACTGGGAAAGTTGTATTTATGGGAATGATTTAACGCACTACGCTTCTAATGGTTAATACAATCCTCTTCCTGCCTTGCCTTGCTGATGCGAATATTTCCATGACCTAATCATTTTTTTTGTCATTAAACCCCAAAGTTAAGGATAGGAATGAATAGCATAGCACTAGCAGACTAGCATCAGATATGATATGATAGAAAACATTGCATTTGTATTACTCATCCACGTAGCATGTGCTTGGTTAGTCAAAATAAGATCCTCACACCGCAACAGCAACAACTGCGCCTTGTTTTTTAGCTGACTTTCTGTGTCTCTATTATGTCATACCATTACGATTTCATTACTCATTAAGTTTAGTTGTGTCTAAGGTGAGTCTGTTGGGATTAGACGTTCTATTATTACCTACACGAATAAATTGTAGTCAAATATTGGATTTTGTGATAAACTGGACTATTTTTACATTACGTACACACACAGATAGCACTAAAAGGATAAATCTGCAAAAACTAAACTCTACGTGTGTGATATTCACTTCATATCCTCATCCTAAAGGTAAAAAAGTGAATGTAATACATGCAGTTTAATTTTATTGAGCTGTAGTGTACACTGTATTCGTTATTCGTATTCACATGATAAAAGTTCTTCGTCGAAGGTCTCAAGTGTGTAATTTGTGTGTAATATTTGCTCTTGCCAGTGAAACAACCTTGTGAAATTTACTCCTTTGCCTTGCCTTGGACGGGAAATGTCACAACCAAAACATTTTGTTCCTCTTAACTCTCAATACTAAGAAGAAGGCAACAGAAAATCACAACAAAATCTAGTCAACGACAGACAGAAGAAGCAAGCACCAGTTCAAGTTTTGTGGTCAGCCAGACACTACACACGCACTACGCACATCCTGCCTTTGTATTGTATTGCATTGCACTAATTAATTTTTAATGACAATTTGAGTGTGTATTGTACGAGTGCTACTCCAGATTGTCGATATTATTCGATATTATCTCCCGGCCGGTCTAAGAGTTCCTTTTCGCCGATAAGTGTAAAATAACCCGTAGCCTTAAAAATGGGGTTATTTGGAAACGACATCCAAAAATTCAAAGGACAAGACTACGCAACCCTTAGAAAAAAATATCAAGACTCCAAGGATTTATTTGAAGATCCACTTTTCCCTGCTAATGACTATAGTCTCAATTTAGCCAAAGATTTACCAGGGGTTGTCGTATGGAAAAGACCACCGGTAAGACCATCTATACGATTCTAGCGTTGAAAAATTAATTGCTCATATTTTCTTATCAGGAAATCTGCGAGCGACCCAAACTATTTGTGGAAAAGGCTAGTTCCAAAGATGTGACTCAAGGGAGTTTAGGAAATTGTTGGTTCGTAGCAGCTAGCTCTGCATTAGCCACCGTCAAAGATCTGTGGTCTCAAGTCATCCCTGATTACAAATCACAAGAATGGGACCCAGTCCGAGCGGAACAATACGCAGGGATCTTTCATTTTCGTTTCTGGAGATTTGGGAAATGGATCGATGTAGTTGTAGATGATAAACTTCCAACGATTAATCATCAACTCATTTTTTGCCATTCGACGACTGAGAATGAATTCTGGAGTGCTCTGTTGGAAAAAGCTTACGCAAAGTAAATCCCGAATTCATCAATTCTCAATGAAAGAAAAATAATTATAGCTAATTCTTAGATTATGTGGATCATATGGAGCCATGGATGGTGGGAATTTGGCTGATGCCCTTGTAGATTTTACTTCTGGACTATCTGAAATGATTTTGCTCCATGCTGAAGGAGCATTTGATGAGGAAGAGAAGAAAAATCAACTGAGGAAACAAATGCTAAAGGAACATGAAGATCATGCACTCATGTGTTGTGCCATTGCTGTACGTACGCACGAACTCCAGTTTTTTATTTTATAGAAATAAATCATACTGCTACAAATAAAAAGTTTGTATTCCCAAGATTTTGCTTTTAACAGGCTACAGATTCGTCACTATTTGAAAGTCGGACCACAAGTGGACTTGTCAGAGGACATGCATATGGAATAACCTCAATTCGTGAAATTAATGTTGGTTCAACTGGTCTATTGAATTTTTTCAAGTGAGCTGAGTTTGACGCACGAGCTAAGCAATAAATTAATTTGCTTGTCAAAAAATAATTTCAGATCAGCCGAGAAAATCACACTTCTTCGTCTGAGGAATCCATGGGGTGCTAAAGAATGGAATGGAGCATTTAGTGATGGGTAATTCCTCAAGTTTTTAATGTTTTTGGTTCTGGGACTCTTTTTTCTTCAAGGTTTAATTTATTCGGTATGCTTTGCTTACTTTACTATTTATACGTTTATGTTCTTTCTTATTTCTGCTATGCAATGCTACGCTACTCGGCTTATCTTCTTCTGTTCGTTTGGAAATGGGAATTCTTCTGTGGAATCATCGTCTTTGCTTTTGGACAAATCTTGGGCATTTCGGCTTGAAAAATTAATAATTACAAAACAGTGCAGTTCGTAATGTCAATGTTGAAAATTCTACGGCTATTGCTGCTGCTGCTTCTTCATCTTCTCCAACTACTGGAGACAAATCTTCAAGACTCTCAAATTCATCTCCGTCTCAGATTGACAATAATTTTGCCTATACTCCCGAACAACTTTTAAATATCAATTCCAGGTCACCAGAATGGACAAAGATTTCAAAAAGTGAAAAGGAAAAATTAGGACTCACTTTTGAAGACGATGGAGAATTTTGGTAAGTAATAATATTAAAGAAATAGGATTCACAGATCGTTTTCATCTGTGATGCGTTTTCAGGATACCCTTTGACGATTTCATCTCTGAATTTACTGACCTCTCAATTTGTCATTTAATCAACACGTCTCACTTTAATTTTCGAAAAACCTGGCACGGAAATTGTTTTGAGGGTCAATGGACGCAGCCACATAATGCAGGAGGCTGTCTCAATAATGACACGTTCCTAAATAACCCACAGGTACAGCATAACAGTAGTTAATCAATTATAAAAATTAATTTATTGCTAAAATTTTTTTAGTATTGCCTGGATGTGCCAAAAAACAACATGGAGGTCGTAGTTCAACTATTACAAACTGATCAACGTGGACAGATGGAAAGTAATCCAACATCTCCAAATCGAACAGTTTATCGAAGTATAGGATTTCACATTATGAGAGTTGAAGATAATCGTGAATATCGAACTCATCGCCTTGGAGTCAAAGCTGCAACCTCAGACTACGTCAAAGGTCGTAGTGTGTTCTTTCAAGGAATTCTTAACAAAGGGCGATATTTACTCATCCCAACAACTTTTGATCCAAATATTGAGACAGAATATTACCTTCGATTGTATGCAGAAGAAAAAGTTTACCTTAGAGAACTAAAAACTGAACATCCAGAACCATTTTGGATGTTTGTATCTTGTTTTCCACCTCCAGAATGTGTCACAATCATAACGGTT
>WJEZ01002104.1:0-14606 GCA_009869925.1 Thalassaphorura encarpata | reverse complement strand
CGGAAGGAAAACTTCTTTCCGTTGTCTGCACATAGCCAAGTTCCGTTCTACTTCCCCCAAAATATTTCTCTCTGCTTCAACCATTTATACAAAAACTGAGTCCAGCTATTTTGTGTACCACATCACAACCAGATTCTGCATTACTCATCAGATTCCAAATTTATGAGGAATGCTATAAATTGTAAAATTTGGGAGCTTTCTTATTGTAGACACTTCCTTTACCACGAAAATCGCCAAGTAGGCAAAATACACAGACGCTACTACAAAATTACATAATAAAAATACATGCCAAATTAAAATAAACATAGACAAATAATATTTTATTATATTGTAGAAGATTTGAGAGAGCATCGCAATGTTATGGCAGTGAGAATTGAAAAATAGAGATGAAAATGCAGAATTACTTAATCCTATTACATAAAAGTTGTGATTTGGAAGGTTCAGAATTCTGATGGTTGGGTTAATGTCATACTGCTTTAGCTGAATAGAAAGTCAATGGCAAAATTATTTCTAAGAGCTAAGAATATGTACTTCCGAGTCCCGGAAGAAGAAAAGACAAAAGGAGAAGTAGGAAGGGCGGGTAAGGAATGAATCGGTATAAAAAGGAGTGAAAAATTATTTTTTTGTTGGAAGCAGGACTTAATGGCTTAGCGATATCTTAAATCTCTTCCATTTGGATTCCTTTCATCTGGCAAAGCAAAGGAGAAAGCTAAACCTGATGTTAGAATAGTAGTGTGGGGATAAAGAGAAAGTTGGTGAGAGTTGAAATGGTCATGGTGAAATTTGTTCTGTTCCGCACAGACAGGAAAGGAAGTAGAGGAGCGAGATAGGAGGAAATACTTGGGAATTTGAGACGAAAGTGTTGGTCCATGCCATGGGATTTCTGTTCTGGGCAAAAGGATGAAATTGAGTTGCTTTGAAGCCTTCATATCTCTCTCTTCCTTTTCCAAGGCATCGACTTGAGTCAGGGAGCACATTTACTACTTGCTTACATGAGATGTTGGCACTATTTCTGTACTTCCATTTAATTATTCATGACTCGCTCCGATCTTCGAGTGCAAGCTCCGTACATCATTAGCATTCGTCCAGCAATTGACCTCCTTTCATTCACGCGTTTTGTTCTATCAATAATTACACCAAATTTGTGGGAATTGGACACTGGTCAATTGTCAAAGGTCAAAATGAAAATAACCCTTGTCGAAACATTGTAAAATGATACCACACCTTCGTCTCGTTGCTATTCAATATTTTATACTTGTACATTTCACCCACTTTGGTCAAGACCAAATGACATGTGACGGGCAAGTAATTTTTCACAGGAATTGCTTCCGAAAGAAAAGTCTTGAGGGGAGCCACTTAGTCTCAATCGCAACAGACTTTGCCCTGGATCACACAAGTGGTCATATTTTTTACTTAATTGCATACCGCTTTGTCATTACATTACACAAGGGAATAAATTTTATTCAAACAGACGTGAATTGTATCAAGCACTCAGGACAAGAGTGAATTAGGTGGGTCTGTATTGGGTAGTAGTTGATTGTGCGAATCCTTGAATGCCCAGGAGTTCACAGCGAGGGAAACGAACATATTGGGTAACAAAAGTTATCAAACAACAGGGTTTCCACTCAAGTGCAAACGAATTCTGGGGAAATCGGAAGAATAATGACATATCAAACCCGAACTGTGCATTAAATTGCATTCAACTCTCTGGCGAGGCCACAACATGATCTGCACTAACATTCCGTTAGGTTAGTCTTGACTGGTTTTGTAAAGTAGGAAACGGATTCGACTGAAGGAAGTGAAAAAGTTCTTCTCCGTGAAATAGTCAATTCGTATGTGTGTGGAGGTTCATTTCTAGTACTAGAAAACTAACTGTAGTAGTCGTAGTGAAGGACTTGGGTCTGGTGCTTGAGGACTCAAACGGCGTATTCCAAGGCCTATTCAAACATTCTCTTTATTTCCTTAGATTGGAGGAGCACCACGTCGTGAATGTGAACTGCTGTGTATGTTTATATATAAAAATATGTACACAGGGTACAAAATACATTATATGAGAAAGTCTTCATAATAAAAAGTCTTTTCCAGGGATTTATATTTTACCCAGCGTCACATTGAGCTCAAAGAATGTTTATGAACAGTACAGTAGCGTCTACTCCATTCCATTGGACACAAGGGTTATTCAATGGAACAGGGAAAGGGTTGAATACACATTTGAAATGGGAGGAGGTTTTTGGTTTGATTTGGTCGAGCAAACAGTTTCAATCCAAAGGACTTGGAGAAAGTTGTGAATTTCTCCTCCTCTCAAGTCCTTTCTCTGAAGAGTGTCAACTACAATGAATACACACGACGGAGGCAAAGTAGTAGAATCGTTTCAAACTCATGCATATCTTGACATTTTCATTCACTTTCACTTCTACTCCTTGATTTTGACTGAGTCCTCTGTCCCATTCTCACTACATTAGATCCCTATCAACAAATACAGACCAACTGAGAGAAAAAAGAACAGAAATACAGAAAATAGTGTAGTATAATTATTTTATTTTCACTCAATGGTAAAAAATTATTTTGCTGATTTAATCAAGATTATAATTTTGTATTTATTTTTGTTGACTTAATTAGGTGTGATGTACAGCGTGGTTAGTCAATTGTACTCAAGACCACAGAGACAAAAGAGAAGTGGAAATAGAGCAAGGAGACAAGACCTTTCCTGTCCATCACGCTTCCTAGGATATCTCAGGAAAAGATTCAATCCAGATAAAGCTACAAGTGCAGGTGCGTACCATTTTGAATTACGTTTACTTGTTGTCCAGATAGTTTTACAACAAGGCCTACAAAATACAGTGCAATCAGTACACTTCAAGACTCCAATTTCCAAATCTCGTATTCCACTGCAAATTCCGTATTTTGACCAAACATGAAATTAGGGGAAATAATCACAACATCCAAACTAAATGTACGTATTTTAATTATTTTCAAATTCTGTTTATTTACCTGCCTACTGATATGTTTCTTTGTACTATGTGTCGGAGATTTGTACTTAACAGTCTTGATATGATCAAGTTTGATTTGCTGCCCCAAACCCAGGGAATTCTCGCAGTAGAGACTGAAACGGACGTTAATTGTAAACTGAGGAGAACAAAGCTCGATGTTAAATTCCTTGGAGTATTATATGGCTTGAATTTTCTATTTACATGTTCGCCGTCCTCTATTCCATGATCTCATCATTGTTTAACGGGTTTAGTACTAAAAATTTAAAGTTCTCTGCTCTCAGCACAATGAGTGTCGGAAGGAAACAGAGACTTACCCATGAAATTCTACCTGATAGCCATCATCAGATTTATTCCAGAACTGGCTGACGCTTTTCTTCTAATGCCAGCTCTTCTCATTTCATCGCATTCATTCTCTCAGTCCGTCGGGTGTCATAACAAGGAAAGGCTTTTCATGACAAGTGAAGAAATTTCATGCTATACGTGCCCGAGGGAAAACTAATCAACATAAAAAAGTTTATTTTTGAGTATAAAATCTTGAATTTTAATTCAAAGTTTTTGTAAACCTTATTAGCGTACTCGTGAGACTTTGAAAACTGTCTTGCAAGCCGAAAGACCTGACTGAATAATTTTAATTTTGAAAATAGTACCCCAAAAAGGTTTAAAAAATTAGCGCATATTTTAGACCTGGTCAACCTGAATTTTTTATCAGAATTATTTTATTCCATTTGTATGAGTAGAGCGTATTCCATTTGAGAAACAAAAATTTAGTGAGCCAAGTAAACTACTAGAAATGCCCTTGTTTTGAGAATCTGAACAATATATTAAATAGAGGACATTAATCAAGTACAAACTGAAGGATGAAACAGGAAATCAAGAAAAGCAACGTCTTACAACTTTTCTTTGTTCTTTCAATTACTCTTCAAGTCTTTTGTTATAATTTTCAAATGTGTTCATGAATTTTAAGTCAGAAGACCTCTTTTATACAAAATCCCGCAGTGAGTTCAAGTCATTTCTCAGACATGAATTCCTGCCAGGAGCAGAAATCAACCCTTTTCCGTGGAACCACAAAACCCAGGGCTTTCTCTGAAACCTCGGTTTTACCTAAAAGAAAAATGTCATATAGCATTTTACAACCCTATACTGACGAGTCCTACTTGCTGGCTTTGCATCCTGGTCCCAGTCATATTGCCAACAAGTTTGAAGGCTCGATTTCTTATAAATATGAACCCAAAGAATACACAAAGGCTGATGTGAAAAAATTTCAATGCATTAACATCTTAATTTATAACCATATTTGGTTTACTAAGTTTATTAACAATAATAAATTGTAATTTATATGCACTCACTGTCTGAAATAGGGAAGAAGTATTCGCAGCCCCTTAAAAAATTAGGATACTCCAATGTAATTTAGATTTGAAATATTAGGACTCATTTAGTTGATTACAAATGATAAATTATAGTCAGTCCATGTTTTACTATTGTCATTTGTAGTGTCACATGGTATCGGATTAGTCAAGACGTAATACACACTAAGCTTATGAAAAATGACACTTGGATTGGTAGGGAGCTAAAATCAAAGTTAACGTCAAGGATGAAAGGGTCTGTGAAAAATTACTCAACTCGATACACAAATCGTTTTCTTAGACGACAATCCTTCATCATGTCTCCGACATGCTCTCTGTCTCCCTTTTTGTGAAAAGGCAACGAAGAAAACTGATGATTATTCTTCAATGTCCAGCTTAGCTTAGCTGGGCTCCAAATTCAAGACAGTCAACTCTGGCTCCATTCCTAATGGGTTAATCCTTTCTTTCTCAACAGCTCACTAGGCTAGAGCACATTTCTCTTTTAATTTTCATCCTTTCTCTTTTGACTTGCCGAATTAGATGTGGATTGTGGAGCTATGCGTTCTATCCAATCCGACTAATGCTATTAGAGGGTATCTAAATTAAGTTTCGCCCTGTAAATTCACAAAAACTAGTTCTCCGCAAATGATTTATGATTTTTGCAAAAGTACATGAACTTTCTTCACGTACTTCCTAGAAACATTAATTCTCTGAACATGGAGCGACGTGCTCATAGTATTAGTAGTGTAGCAGTGAATTTATTTTGACGTTATTTAAGACAAAACGAAGACCTCTGGAAAAATACAAAAGCCCAAGACTAAAGCGCAAAAGCAAAATTTCCAGAATAGTAATGTGGTTTCTGAAACTAAAATGTGTGAGTTGTTTTTAAATCTGTGACATTCAGCTTGTGACATTGGAAGAGACATTTACGAATGTAGGAGCTTTAGAAATTTTTGTATTGGAATACTTCTGCCCCATAAACTTCCACTCGGTGAAACCTAACAGATTGATGAGTTGGACTCGCCAGGGCGGGGTAGTCGACCCATGTATCATCCAGAGAGTACATCTATTCTCCCCAAACAAGAAAGAAAAGTCGGGCGACAATGTGCATAAAAATGTAGACACAGTCGAATTGAATTGAAACTATAGTCATCCAAGTGTAAAAATGACCCAAGGATTTCATATTTGTCGCTGTGGTGCAGTAAGTGCTATGTGGTCTTAAGGTGAAGGTAGAATTTATTAGTACATCGATCAACTTTACTTATGACTTCTAAAATTCTTTTAAAAAAATATTCCAACAAATTTGAAAACCTTTCGATTTGTAATTTTTTTTTAATTCTCAAATATTTGAAGAAGAAGGATACTAAAAAATCAGTTAAACAGAATCGGAAAAGTGGTAGAAGGACATGAAAATAATGTACTAGAGCCGAATGCGTGGATTGAAAATTAATTATTTAGAAACTCATTCCTGCCTTGCTCAAGAAGTGGAGAAAGTGATAGGAATTTGGTTCATAAAAAGCCGAGTAGAGTGAAATGAACGGAGGATCTTGAACACAAGAGGCGTAGTAAATCGTTTTCCACACTTTCACATAGCACAAGGGAAAATTCGTCGTCCCAGTAGAAATAGCAGGAAGGCAGCTAAAGGTCTCCAATTAATCGTTTAATAATGCAAGATTTTGAGCAAGTTGAACTAAGGCAAAGATTATATTGCTTATACATAAATTTGCTAGTACGGTCATAATTATTCTGCTTTCAGACTTTGAAGGATTGTACCGAAATTTCATCACAAGTTTCATTAAGTATTCACAAGAATCAAATTTACGGGTGAATTTTAGGCAAGAGTAAAATTTGATGAATTAAAAAAAAACAATCAAATTCGAAATGATCTGGTACAACAATGATGTTGAAAACTATCTGAAACCGTTTTATAGGATTCAAGAGAAAGTAACGACTACAGGAAAGTTTTGGCCATTATAATTGTGCAAAGTTTGCGTTAGTATTCCGATTGATATTGGCTGAGCAAATCAAACAACTTTCTATTTCAAATTTATGAAATTAAATGCTCGAAATTTACGTAAGTTAACAAATTTTTAGGAAACCTGGTGTGATGCTTAATGTAAAATGCGACTGTAAATGAAATATAAGTAAAATCGCCTGCTAAATAATGGCATGCCCTACTACCACGCCTCCGAACGAGAGAAATAATATTTTCTCATCCAAGCAGAGAGCTAAGAGAAAGTAATCTTTCTTTGGTCTAAAAACTTTGGAGAAAGTCCAAGTGGTGGAGCCTGCGTCTACCGTATTCCGTAACCGAGAGCGGGCTTTCTCTTCCTCTGGCAAAGCTAACTACGCCAAGAAAGAATATCTAAACTAAAGTAAAGTTTTATTCGTCCTTCAAATGTTTTGTGATTAAGAATTAGAGGAAATTGCCTCATGCATTTTATTTGCCGAGAGAGGCAACCTTTATGGTCCTTATGTTTTTTATCTTTCTGAAAAAGCTAGAATGAACAATAAGAACGAGTGTAAGATATTAAATCTCGACCTAAGAGATAGCATTTTTGCGCCTTAAACTTTCGCAATTTTCTTTTGGGTCGCTGTTTTTATTACACGAGTTTCTGATGTAGTTGTACTTGTAATTTTTCATTGTTGCTTCCAGATTGCACATAACACATTGTATAAAAATATTACAGCGTCTTTACAAGTAGTATACTTAATAGATGATGTATATGACATCAGGTACTAGGTTCCAGCATATACAAAGAAAATTTGACACTTATACTTTTAGCACATTTATCTGTCATGCTAAACAACGCATCTAAACTTGCAATTGCAATTTGACAATTTATTAATAATTAAAATTTACGACAAAACTCAAATCTTTAATGAAGTAGATTGGATTAATACCTGTTGACTAAACGTATTCTTGCAATTCCAATTTAAGCTAATGTTTTCATCACCACGTTTCGTAACACGTTCAATATTGGATCGCGTGACAATATTAGTGCAGAAAGTGCCCATCCGTTTCGGATCATTCAGAGCAGTATTGACTGAAATGGATGAAAGAGTTCATTCCAAAGTGAAAGCCTCACACCCTTGTCACTCCGGATTAAATTTGTTGGTCTATAGTGTGAATTGAATGAAAATAACTGTGCACGACTCTACTAAACCTCAATACAAGGATATGCAAGTGGAGATTGTTTTATAGATTTAATGATACCTAATATCACAGAAATTACTTATGGATACTGAGATCTCTATGACTTCTTACAATGGTAAACGCCATGCTTTACATTGCTTGTGGCTTTGTGCCTAGCCCCAGCGTTAATGCAGCAATTCAGAGATAATTATTTTACAACATAATATTTTTACACAACGTCACAATTAGAGAACTGCTACAAATGCCAACTGATGCGAATGGGTTTATGGTTTATTCTTGCTTTACCTCATCCCAAAGATATATATCAAATATCATTTTCATGGTTGAGGAATCTAGAATGCCTCCTGAGAGAAATTCTCTAAATGGAATTTTGATAGGATACCGTTAACGCTGAGAAATGGGTTGAGACTCAGAAATGCAGAGAACAAGATATTACGAAATATTCACATTGCAGGATCAGAACAAGAATACTACAACTTGTATTGCGATGCAGCAGCCATGCAGCCAGCAGCTCCTTCCAACAAAAACCGACAAACAAAAAAGTCGTTAATTTTATGAGTCTACAAACATACTTGTCCCTTGCATCCTTCCAATGCTGTACACTTGAATTTCTTGGTCTGTAGAAATAAAAATAGATTGGACTCTCCGTGACATGACACGCTGGCTGGAAGACAAGGACAGAACATGCATGCAAGATTTTTAGATTAAGATCCATGATCAGTGCACTTTGTTCAATCTGAATGCATTTGCATTGCGAAATTGTGAAACGCTTAGTCTTTCTTGTTGGTTAGGTAGAACGATGGATGAATTCTGTAGGAAAATCTTGTTGAGCTGGAGAAAGACAGAGGCGAAGGCGAGATAGGGACAACAATACATCTGTCGCTTGTTTCGAAAAGCGGATCGATTTGAGAAGAAAGAGGAGGGGGGAAAGACATGAAAAAAGGAGGACTGACTGGAGTTTCGGTTCTGGAGAATGGATGAGAGAAGAACGAAGTGAGTCGAGTAGAGAATGATCATCATTGCGGTTCAGTCCCAACGTTTTCACAGATGCTTACTCGGTTTTTATGAATTTATGTACGATGGGCTGACGTGGAGTGCATTCCACAACGAGCACCCATATCCACATGCACTTTGCTTCCATACCAAAACACACACACACACGGGGCTCTGGCCAGAAGCCGCAACATTAAAATACTTGAACCACACATAATCATTATCAACTCTGTACGAGTTTAAGTTTGAGTGCCAGTTCTTATATCAGGAGACACTTGTGAAACCCAATGGTTTAATAAATACATCAGATTCGACCCACATTCCCAAGTATAAATGCAACTTTCATCATGGGTGAGTATATACTACGTAGAGTTGATAGAAAAAGGAAGAAGAATGTTTCCGTAGTCCATTTTCACAATTTTTTTACGATGTTCGCATAAATCTTGCATCTCTTGTCTAAACCTGAAGAGACTTTCCCTATGGTTGATTTCCTACAAATGTGTGTGTTTGCGAACCCTTTTCATTCACTAGACAGACAGAACCAACCCCAATGCATAAATTTTTTTGCCTTTCCAATTCACATGCTCCAGTTGTGTCAATTGGGAAAGCATTGGGTAGGTAAAAGTATTTTTGCTTTCCTTCCGTGGCCTCGACCCTACTTTCTCCATTTTCACTCTCCCGAGTTTTTTTCTCTGATAATCTTTTCCTTTTCAAATGAAACGGGCAAAATGGGCCTTGACTTATTTCTTCAGGTCCACTCACATAAATTTGTTTAGAGACGGAATGCTGACTTAGGAGCTTATGCTAGGATTGGGTTTATCTTCACATTGGGAAATTCTGAATTGTACTTATAGGGATTCTAGAAAATAGTGCCGTTTCGTTTTATTTGCTTAGATAAATTATTTTACTCCAAATGCCAAGTAATATTCAGGTAGGCGGGACATTTTGTGGGTTTAAAATAAGCATGTTTAATGTAGAACGACCTTCTTTGTCAATTAATTAGCCATGTCAACTATTGTGTGAGAATGGATGATTGAATCGACAATATTACAATGAATTTTCCATTAGCTTATTTTTTGAGCAACTTGAGAACGAATGGTCCAAGGTGAAGTGGGTAAGGATTAGACAGGAGACAAGGGTTTTGTTAAAATGAACTCCTCATTGGGAAAAGTTCAACCGAGTGCATTAAGGGTGTCAAGTCTAATCAAAATGGATGCAAATATCAAATCCATTTGGAGAGTTCTACATTCTCTCTTTTTTTTGTTCTCCAACAGTAAACCATGAAGTGGCAGGTTCTATTCTTCTCTAGAATAAAATATAAGTTGTGGCAGTTGGAAGTCCTCTTTGCTAAACGCCAGATTAGATTTATGGCCCTGATCTCTAGTCCTAAGCACAAATATTCGCCCACATCTCACTTTCTGCACTGACGAGGGGCCACCCATCTGGCAGGACTTTTCGGCCTATCCTCACTTCTATTCTACTCCATGTTAAAAAAATCCTACCAAGCTTTTGAGCATTCAGAGTCGAAGAGCAGCAGAACTCAGAGGTTGGGGTTACTCAACTGTCAAATTTGATTTACGAAACTATTTGACTTCTTGCATCTAGTTGTCCAAAGAGTGAAAGAAGATTTCAAAGTTTTGACTTGTCGAGTTGTAGGCGAGCTTAACCAATTTTGCTCCTTGCACAAGTCACACGCCCTTTGCTACTACTCCAAAAAATCATCACTCATTGTAAAGATTCGAACATGTTTTACTCAACTAGGCCTAGGATTTTTTTAACGTTTCAAATATATTTCTTCAGGCGTTAGATTCATCGTAGAACTTAAAATTTGAAATACATTGGTCAGTGGCAATGGCAAGACAGTCGTTTAGTCAGAATTTGTGGAAATGTTATTATTCTGTAACTCATTTTATGTGATTTCCAGAAGCACCCTTGAATTGTCGATTGATGCTTTTTCGGAAGTGACCCTTAATTGGCATCTCGTATGATTTTCTCTTGTCAGAGTACTTGAATTGGGGATTTGAGGACATAAAAAAGGAAATATACGGTTCTCTACAGAATTAATGACTATAATACATTGGAATGCTCTTAACGACGTAGTAAATACATCTTGGGTACTCAAGCTCAAGTGAAACTCCAGATGGTCGGTCAGTGAAGCGCTGAACATTTGACGACATCTTTTTTTTTTAAGTTGACATTTTATGGTGATTGCAACGGGACAATAAAGATGTCAAACTTAACGAATTACAACTAGTCTATTGCATCCGCCTATAATACTTTTATGTTGCCGTTCAGATTCGTAATAGGCCGTAAAATACACCAGGGAATGCTCTTAAAAAGGATAATGCACCCACATGGCTCAATTTATTCTTCCGTTATTCATAAGATTTCAGTCCTTTCAGGAGAGACCATTGAAAAAATCATATAAGGATTTTCTAGACATTCGTATTAGGCCAATACAATACATGGCAAAATAAAATTAATCATATATTCTACTCAATATTAAAATAGCAAGACTTCTGAAATACACACAAATGATTAATCTAATGAACAATTTATTTTTCTATCCAAGAGAATTTACAAAATAATAAATCTCAAAATGCATGACAGATAGGAAACCAGTAGTGGTAGAGTCCGTATTATTTTGACTATAAAAATAATTGAATCTCTCCATTAATTTTTCCATCATAAACGAATCTGAACAGTAGCAAAATATTCATCATTCTTTAAGCTCTTTTCAAAGTTTTGGTAAGACAGTGGAGAGAATGGAGGTCATAAATAAATAAATAAATTCTTTGAATAATAAGTTAGGAACTTCGGCTGGTGCGGACAGCTTAGAGCACATAGCCAGCAATTTGTCTTAAGGGACTACTTTAGCTGAAACAATAATATCATGTGAAAATCAGGAAGAATGAAGAATGAACTATTATTATTAGATAATGTGAATCATGGGACTCTACATTTTACTCGAAATGGGTTCTTTTGATTACATTCCAAAATTAGAATTATGGACTTTCTGCAATCTTCTACATTTTATGAAGGTACGACTATTGTCTAGTGTGCTTATATGTTGATTTAACTCCCAGTAATTAAGTAGGAGAAAAGAATTATTTCACTTTGGATGATTTAGTCAAGGTTCTATCTCTGCCTTAGCCCAAGCCCTAGTGCGGTTCATCTGAAGAATCCTAGCTAAGGAAAAAAATATTTTATTATAGGTCAAATATAGAAATATAGTGTATATGTAGTAGGATAGGCAGGATTTTTGGAGACTGGATGCTGGAAAGTTGCACACTCACTAAAATCACTCAGATAGTTGGTATTTCATGGTGAGTCCCGGGAGTTAGCGGCGTACATAGGTTCCAAGTTCCACGTTCCGCTCACGGGTAAATACTCCGATAGGAGAGAAACTATGGATTTTCTCAGTCATCAGGAAGGATGCAGAGAAAAGACAGGGGAGATGAAGGAGAGAGACGGCGCGCACTAGCAGACCTAGGGTTCCAAACAATTCCCGGACTCAGAACACACGTCTAAACGACTCCTTCAATTCAACAGTTAGTTTTATATCTTACTCTACTCAATTTTCAAAAAAAATATTTTCTGAAAATCAGGTAGCAGACCTAGGATTCCAAACAATTCCCGGACTCAGAACACACGTCTAAACGACTCCTTCAATTCAACAGTTAGTTTTATATCTTACTCTACTCAATTTTCAAAAAAAATATTCTCTGAAAATCACGAAAAGATCTTTGGTTATTTATACTCCTACTTGTCAGTATACGCATCTCTGCAATAAATTGTTGTGGATTACTTGCACAGGTAACACTAATGTTGTTTGACACCCTCGTGTGAATACATTAGAATTGCTAACAAACAAATTGGAAGAATTGCTATTGCAAACTGGAACCTCTTGTGCGTGTAATTTAAATTCAGATAAGGTTTCTCTATGTTGATTTGTTCCCGTATCTGTTTGTGAAGTATTTCTACTCCTGCCCGACTTTGTTCCGTGACACTGGGAATCCGAATGACAAGTGAAGTGTCTCAAGGTCGTGGAAATTAACCCATACATGACTGAACAATAAGACTGATCGTGACACGGGGAGTTGTGTGTGCTCAGCCTAGGCTCAATTTCAGTCAGACTCCAGAAATAAATAGAATTTTCCCTTCTCTCTACCCCTAGTGCATAGTCGGTCGGTCGGTCGGAACGTTCTAGTAAAGAATTTGAAGACAGGGAAAGTGGAATTTGGTCAGTCAGTCGAGTTGAGTTTGTTCGTGAGGATTATTTGAGTGCCAAGGGAATTTGAACTGACACTTTTACGTGTGGCCCTGTAAAATAAACTGGGTCTGATCATAGTGGAGAAATCAATCCGCCGCATACAAAGAAGAGGAAAATCAACTGGCGTGGGACAAGTAGCAGTGATGCAATGTTTGCTGCCAAAGGGAAGAAAGGTATTGGATTTCACTCAATCCTAAATCCTCTACTCTTATTTCACTCTCGTCTGTTTATTTTTGATTATCTCTCCAAATTTACACTTGTTCCCCGACCCGATGAGTTTGGGCAAAATCTTTATTTACACTTTACAAACAGGAAAGAAAGATGGTCCTGATAGTAGGAGCTTAACTGCATTTCCTTCTACACTTTTTTCCAAACATTTTTACACATTAAAATGTAGAGCATCTCAATGCACAGTGAAGAAGATGCAGGTCTAAATATTTATCTTTCCCTATTTTCGTTTCTATCGGGTGAAGAATCTTGAATAGTTTTCTTGCACTCTTCGTGTAAAACCCAGATATTCTGTTCTAGGACAATTACGAATCAATTTGGTTTTGTCGATTTCAGTAGTAGCCTTGCTTCTGTACACAATTATGCTAATCAATCAAAATGTCATTTTGATTTGAAAGACCTAATGCAAAGATCAATGAACGCAGTCCATATTAAGATTCAAACATTTCTATGCAGCATATTATTCGCTTCGGTGATTGAAGGTAGCGTCTAGGAAATTTTTTATTCATCAATTTCGTACATGCCAATAATTTAATCAAAAAATTAATTGTCAGTTCTGTATGTATTGTTCTGACCTATTTGGGATTACTTTTCATGAAGCTTGCCTTATAAAAATGGGGCAGATACATTTAATTGATATTAACGAGGTAATTTTTAAGAGTTGTGCGTATCTGATGTCATTTATGTATCATCCTCTTGAGTAGATCTGTTATGAGCTCAAGGAAGTGGCACCCATGATAATGGAGTCGGACATTTATAAGTGGTTAGATGGAAAGATGGGATCCATGCTTTCACCCACTCTGAAAGCATCTCGAAACGGTGAAGAAACTTCGCCACATGTCAAATGGGAGTGGTTTTTCCACATCCATCTTCTCCGCTGAAACTTTCCTTAAGAGAAGAAGAAGAGAGTGGAGCATATGAGCAAGAAGAAAAAAATACTCAGGGATATGGATGGATATCCATGAAATCGAAAGCACGAAACACGTAAAAACGAGGTTTCATCCAAACGGCTTGTAGGCCGAATTTTATGACGGCATCAAAACCGTTCCACTAAACCCGTTTCATGTGTATTTGATTTCTTTCCAATCCTTACCTTCGTCAGTGCTGATGTCCCACGTTTTTACAAGCTACTTCCTTCCACTTTACACGGAGAGTTTAACGGGAAAACAACGTCATCATCAAATAAACACGCAATTTGAAGCCTCATTTTATGGTAGTTTTGGAAATCCTTTTCGGTTAAGTATAATTCTTTCCTTTCCATTCCATTTGGAATTGAAATTCCATATGTGGAACTCTTATCCTCAAAATGACTATCCACCAAAGCAAGCCCAGTTTGCTTGCCCTACTCCTTTTTTTTCGTTTGTGCATTCAAGGGATAAAATGCCAAATTGGACAAAATCCTCAATGCAACTGACTGGGTGAGATACATATCAAAGATAACATGAATCTTGCCAAAGGGAACTTCTGAAGGATTTATATTATCTGCCATGCAATAACTTCCAAGAAAAAGTTGAAATGTGATTGAGGTAATCAACCATGAGGATTCCAAAGGAACTATCTACCAAGATTCAATAGCAAATGATTTCACTTGACTTACTTTCAATTCAACGTTTACTTCACGA